>OAMR01000079.1:1822969-1834634 GCA_900205405.1 Echinochloa crus-galli
CGTCGCCCGCGCCGCCCATGAAGCCTGTGTCGCCCATCATGGCCATCGCCGCCTGCCGTCCTCTCATCGCCTTCTTGTCGCCGGCCACGCTGACCCGCCCGCGTCGCCCGCATCACCCCCAGCCAAACCCGTCGCCAGCTCCGGTCGGCCCCTTCGCCGCCATCACTTATGTGCCCTAGCTGATGTCAGCACCTAGTCTTGCTGTTGTCGGTGATTTGGTTACTTATTTTAGAACACTAGAAAAACCTAGAGAATTATAGGTATTACTATAAAATTGCTAGAAAATAATAGGAATTACTAGAAAAATGGCAAAAATTACTAGAAAATCCTAGCAACATTATAATTGTTTATATATTTGTTTACTCTTTTTAAACACTAGAAAATCCTAGAAAATTTTAGGGATTACTATAAATTTGGTAGAAAATCCGAGAAAAATAATAATTGCTTAGATATTTTATTTATTTATTTTATGATACTAGAAAATCCCTGTCTCTTATACACATAACAATAAAATTGGTAGAAAATCGTAGAAAGTATCAAAAATTACAAGAAAATCCTAGAAAATTTATATTTTCTTATATATTTTTTATTTATTTTATCACATCAGAAAATCCTAGAAAACTATAGGTACTATAAAATCGGTAGAAAATTCAAAAAAATAGTATGAATTAATAGAAAATAGTAGAAATTCCTCAAAAATACTAGAAACTTTGTAATTTCTTATATATTTGTTTACATGTTTCAAAGCATTATAAAATCCTAGAAAATTATAGGAATTACTATAAAATTACTAGAAAATTGTAGAAAAAAATATTAATTGTTTTACAATTAATTGAAAATAGTAGAAGTAGTTAGAAAATCCTAGAAAATAGCAGAGCTTACTTGAAAATTATAGAAAATAGTAGAATTATTGCTAACTTGTCTATTAATATTGTTGTAGTGCAAAGGGATCTATGGACGACTATGAACGATTAATGCAAGACATAATATATGGAGGTATCGGGTCACCAGACCCCTAAGAGGATGATGCACCTAAGAATGATGGTAACCAATTTCTGAATTTGGCTCCTCGGAATGTTAATACTGAGCAAGAAGAAGAAAATGCTGAGGAAGATGATGCACCCGAGGTATACAAAATGCGTCCATATATACATCATTTGAATTACATTAATTATCGACAACGTGTGTTGATAAGTATATTTTGTCTGGCATCTAGATTGAGGGAGCCAAAATGGTAAAGAGGATCAAAGAGAAATATGGAGGGGCATACCATCATCCGAGAAGTGGCCGAAGATAGCACACAACGGTCCGATAGTGTTAAGACGACATTTGTAAATCAATGTGGTTATATTGTTAGGGAAAGCATCCCCATAAGCTACAAGCTATGGAAGAAAAATAATAAACTGATGATAATCCAGTAGATATCATCCCTGACACTGAGAAAGATTTTTTATGGAAAGAGGTGCTCCTACACTTCTCATTTCTAGAAGGTAAAGAAGAAAAAGTGAAGGAATGGGTGTTCAAGAATATGGCCATTCAGTTCCATACGTTCAAGAAAAATTTGATCAAAGACTATGTAAAGGAGGGCCTCACACAGAATGATTTCATGCAGTGCAAGTTGTCGGAAGACGTTGCGGCCATGTCAAATTAGAACAAAATCAATGCGGCCAAAAAGATTCAGTTTCATAAACTTGGGCTTGGAGGTTATGCGGTGGTGATTCCGAAATGGGAAAAGATGGAAGCAGAGACCTGATTGCTAGAGGAATCGTTCCACATACGCTACATTGGCCAAAGTGAGCAAAGTATTACTTCTATGCCCATTGAGGAAGACTTATAAACAAAAGTACAAAAACTATATAAACAAAATATTCACCATCAAAGTTCGTGTTGGAGCTCGCGCCGCCACACCAGACTGCGTCGGACCACTATGCTGGAGCTCACGTTGCCACACCGTGCTCGGTTTCGGAGCTTCCACAGCCGACTGTCGGACCGCCACGCTGAAGCTCATGCTTCTAGACTGCCGCCTCTGGCCCCGCCACTAGAGCTTGCGCTGCCATGCCCTACCGCTCTATGGACCTCGCGACGCCGGACACTAGACTACTGCGTCTGGCCCGGCTACTGACCAAAGGTCCTGCCAGGTCCTCATTTGCCAAGTAGAAGGAATAGGGAAAAGGATGAAAAAAGAATATAAAAGGTTAGAATGCCCTAGAAGAAGATAAGGACTGAACGAGTGGAACCCGCCAATGTGGATCGACTGTGAGTTTCTACTCCCGCGGTCGACAGTAGAATTGGTATTGCGCCCGCCTAGGTGGAGTGCAAAGCAACATGCCCAGGGCATAAGCATCTCGTGCACGAAAGAAAGTCATCGTTTGAGTTCACTGACTCCAACAAAAAAATGGGCGCTGAATTGGTTCTATCAAAAACCTCATAGGATTCAATTGAAAAGGCAGGCAAAGAACATGGATGAACCTGGAGATATTGATTTGGTCGATTTAAAATTTGGCCGATTGGTACTTTGGAGGCATGCGCTTTTTGTCGGCCTAGAGATCTAGGGCACGTTTGGTTCCAAGCCACAACCACCCATGGCACATGTGTGGCGGCGCCATAAAATTGCATGCAGTTGTTTGGTTCCTGAGTCAATTTCGGCATCCACACAATTTACAACACTTTCGCTGCAGTCTTTCTTGCCACAAGTGCGGTGTGGCTACCAAACATAACCCCAAATACCAGACCCTTAGAATATGAATCTACGTTTGTGGAGACATTGAAGGCACCAAACCTTGAGATAAATGGTAGGAGAATGCTTGACTGTAGGAGTGTCTTGAACCAGATTCTTTGCAAATCAGACATGCTTCACTAGCTTAATCATTGGATATTTTGCTACACGTTTCTGACATTTGGAGAGTACCTTGGTCCAAGATTTCTCCTTCTCTACCTCCCATAATATATTTTCACGCTCCCAATGCGCCACACCATTCATCCAAAGATGAAAGGAAACATCGAAAGCAGATCCAATGAGTCCGCCGATAGCATAAACGTGGAAGCCAGCTTTTTTGCATGGAACCCAGAAATGGAAATGACGATCTTAGGAACTGAACATGTGTTGACACATGGATGTGTCTTACACTAACATGCAACATGTGCCCTCAGCGGCGAGCGCGATATGCTAGTCACGCCATTGAAGGACTTTGAGCACCGAAGAACGCCGCATCCGGGAGGGACCCCATCTGGATGAGGTCCCAATGGCGCGCCCTAGGGTCAGCAAGGTCACCTAGGTCATTGCAACCATTGTAGAGATGATGAATGAACAACTGGATGGGTGTTTGGAAAAGTGTTTGCGGTCGTTACATTCCGTTTTCGACCACCAATACTCGGAAATAAATGAGGTTATATACAACATTCTATGCATTTAGTTTTATTCTAATAAAGTTCCACGAGTTTTGGAGTGTATCACTTGTGAAGGTACAATAACAACAAATACGCTCTACATGGCTCGGAATTGACCAATTCGTCCGAACGACTTTGTTCGGCTGGTTACCCCTCTTAGCTGAACATGAAGCGAAACACAACAGGAGGTCGTCCACGTCTGCAGTGACCAAGCGATGACCGTGCAGGACACATAGACACCGCCACGTCACCTTTGGGCAAAAAACACCCAAAGCCCATAAAGAGAGAAGCTCCCAGCTCAATTCAGCCGAACAGAGACGGTTCGGACGAACCGCCCCCAACTGCCAACCGCCTCCTAGAGCTAATCCTGAGCATCTAGAGCAAGGGCGGTGGATCCAAGGGTTCGGCCAAACCAGGTCGGCTGAACCCATTCTTTCGTTCGAATCAGCCGGGGAGCCCCCTGGCTTCCTTGGCGGTTACCCAAGCTCAACCGCCATCTGAAGCTATAAATAGAGCTGTCCAATGCCCGGTTCAACACACACTCAAAGCCAAGGAGCTCCACTTTTCATTCTAGTAGAGTTAGGATAGTTTAGTTGGGAGTTATAGTCGAGTCGAGCTGTGACTCGGAGGTTTCGGAGTCGTCTTCATAATCTCTGGTATTAGCTCTTGTATCTTTTCTTTTTTCTTTCTGTAAGACTTTGAGTTATCAATATAGTTCTACTTGTCATCTTTTATGAGTTATACCCTATTTCTACTTTATTCTAGTTGTAAGTATTTCATGTTTAGACTATAGTTGTCGTGATCTTAGTTCTTCCGGTTCTTGCTTAAGTCTTTGACTTAGTTTATTTGTTTCTGTTCAATACTTGTGGTGAATTGTCATTAGGGTGTTGACATGATTGCTTGCTTCTGCTAGCGGATTAAGTAGTCGTTGTTTGGTGTAGGTGAGGTACCTCGACTAGGTAGTGACCTTAGTTCGTTGCTGAGTTGGCACGGAGGTGGTAGCCGTTAGGTGGTGACAGCCCTATACGGCCTACATAGTCCATCACGTCTGGCTCGGCCCCGTAGGATCCCAGAGTGCAGAGTTGGTGGCACACCTTCTCATCCCTGTTTGTGTGTCACTACCTCTGTTGTCTCGAAGCTAAGGTATTAGCATTATCCTTGACCTGTCAGAGCTGTTTCTTAGATACTGTATCTCTTGAGTCGAGTAACCCAGATAGACAAATACAATGGAATCCTTTATCTCTTCTCGTTGTCCTCCCAGCTAGTTACTCCTTCCCTCTTTTATCTGAGCCACCCTTGAGCCGTGGGTCACGGTATATCCACTCTTATCCAATACCGTTATCCTGTCTTGTTAGTAGTGTACCCTTCTCTGATAGTCTCGAATACCTGTTTACTAGTAATCTTGCCATAAGCTTCCCTGCAGAAATATAAATTACGATACTTCGGATTACTCCCTGGTGAAGTACTGCAACAGTAACTCTGTGCGCTTGTATAATATTTACATATTGTAGTAAGCCATAAGGAAAACCACTGAAACACTCCTTACCCCAGTACCGGGATTCAGAATCCTGATATTGGATCGTAAGAAGTGCCAACAAAAATCTAGGGCATAGGGAAACGAAAAAAGTAATAGTTGTATGATTGTGGTTGACTCAATCGGCCTACACCCCTCCACATTTATAGACGGCGGAATGGACTTGTCCAACAGGTAAGGGGCGGGTGCAAAAAAAGAGTCCTAAACAAACCCTATTCGGCTTAAGGAAAGTCCACAACCGAATAGATCTCAAAAAAGCACCAAAATGTGCTATTTCGGACTATCACCGACTTATACAGTGTTATAAAGCTAACACCATATCAATCGGTGATGCTAGGCCTCAAGGAAATTCACCTCTGGAGGTCACCAACTTAATCACTGACGCATTCAATTTATCAATCGATGATCACCGCATCAATTGGTGATGAGAAGCAACCCAAAAAAATGATTCTGGAGATCGTCAGCGCATTCAATGTATCAATCGATGATCACCGCATCATCAATTGATCATGAAAAGCAACCCAAAAAATATTGTTTCTTGAGATCACCACCGTAATCACCATTGCAATCACTGTATCAATCGGTGATGGTGCAGCCCAAACAATGTCTCTAGAGATCATCGATGCAATCACTGATGCAATTACCGACCTAATCACCCATTTAATCGATGATCAGATACAATACATGTGATCTTCTTTCGGCCGTAACTCTTTCATTCCGAATCTGATTTGGGCAAATATGTCTATCTTGACTAGCTCGACGAGACCTTTCTAATGGTGAAATCCAATCTTCAATTTAACCTCTAAAACTCTCAGAATAATCACTGACATATTATTGTCATCATTGGTGTTATTTGCATATGTCCCATTTTAATGATCCAAATGTCCATATTGCATGTTTCATTGAGAGCTATCCATCGGTGAAATTTATTCTATGGTTTGGTTTCATCTTCCTCTTGATTTAAGCTTGCCTTTGCTGCCTTGCCAATTTCGAGCATCAACAACATGGAAGCCTGCCGGCGAGCCCCCCTCCGTCCCAAAGAAGAAGCCAGTGCAAAAGCCACTTAATCTTCTGACAATTGAAAAGTGTACCAAGGAAAAGTTGCAAGCAGGAAGAAAGAAACATCCGAAGAGGACGAAGTATGATGGACCGACATACAGAAAAGTTTCAAGATCTCACTTTGGAACTTTTTCCCAAACGAGAAATCCAATTTATTGGCAAGATCCTATGCGTTGGTCCTGCTCGTTTGTCGTTTCCATTCAAACCTCCCCACGTCCACGCCTATGTAACTTCCCCTCCTAATTTATTTCACCTGCACAGGCCCACCCACGAACAAATCTTCCCCTCATCTTCCTGGCGACTTGCTGCTCGGATGCCTGCCTGCCAACTGCAACCTCCCCGACGCTGCACCACCGTCTTCCTCTCGTGACCGCCGTCGAGTTGCTCCTCCACTTGGCAGCGAATTCCTTCGGATCCGGCGACGAAGATGATTGGGGCACCATCTGTAGTGCTTGATCTGAGGTAACTCGTCGCGTCCCTCACTCCCTCCCCCTTCCTCTCAGTGATTAGATCCATCATCAACAATTTCTGTGCGCTGACCTGCAGTGACCACTTAAGCATGATGACAGCAACGGCATCCACAACATCCAAATCGTCTCCCATGTCGTGCTCTCACCAATCTAACGCTGTTCCACACCTGCTTTGCTTTCTTTTAATAATAATTACATACCAATCTGCCCACCGCCTGTTCGTGAAAATGCCTTGTCAAGATGGACGATTTTTTTAATCTGTCCACCACGTGATCGACAGAATGCATGTCAGAGATAGGCAGTTTATTATCTACAAATATTTTCCTTATCGTATCTTGGTGAATCCATCAAAATATGCAGTCATGAAGAAATTTTGCTTGTGTGTTATTGGTCTGAAAAAGTATAGGTCAACCTTTGGAATTTTCCATCAAATTCGGTATTGTTCATATGCACCAAATGTGAGCGATACTGAACTACTGTACTCAAGAGCATTACCCAATCCTACAGGCAGGGTGGTTACCTCAATAATTTTTTTATTTCCAATTTGCAGATGTGAGTGACTGGAATGAATATCAATTTTTTCCCCTTTTCTCTTTCATTTCAGGAGAGCATTGACATGGAGATACCGCTTTGATAGATGGTAAGTTTCAGTGGCTGCAACAATTCCAATCTTTTTGGTAATTACAGCATTAATTTTCTTACTGAATTCCTGATTTGTGATTTAGTTCAGTTTCTTTCATATCTGGATTGCTGTGGAGTTGTAAGGATTTGATCGAAATTGTAGTTCCCATGAGCTGTCTGGAGACAAGTATATTGGTACATTCTCTTACTGCATATACATATTCCCTATTTGTATGATCAATTTGGTTTCTGGAATGACTTACTTTATGCGTGGTAAATATAACCTGAATATTTTCTGCTGTTGATGCAATGATGGACATATGCCACCATTTTTCCTGCTGTTTCTGCTGACAAACAGCATAATTTTTCTATGCATATTAATCAGCTTTTTATTGCTGTCTTTCGGTGGTTGAGTTATGTGGTGCAATCTGACAGAATTTTAAGTTACTTTTTGGTATATCAAATTTCCCACTAATTACATATTCTAGTTTCCTTTAGCAGATGTACAGTTAACGTTGTTCATGAATAAATAGAATATCCTCTTGAATATATTTACCTTAATATTTTACTGGAGGACAAATATCTGAAACTGTAGATGTTGAGATCGGTGATTGCAAGATGAAGTACATGATTTCCTCACAAGAAAAGATTACCACTTTAGATGTCACATATACTTTCTTTTTGTTCTAGAACATTGTATCTACTGAATCCTGTAAACAATCACTAAATCCCTTTCCCATCCTTGTACAGAATAATTTATTTAATGGAAATATATTGTTTCATGACCTCGTGGAGATCTTGGTGCTCGTATGTTTTTGTATGCATGTCAAAGATGTATCCTGTTACTTGACAATAATTGACAAAGCCTTCTTGGCAATGTAAAGCCAGCATATGAAATTGCAAAAAAAGAAAAAAAGAAATCGTACATGCTGTTTGCATGTGCAAGATTTGCAACGCATGGATGCGTTGATGAGTCATAGGTATATCCGTTGCTATCTTGCAACACTTGTACACAGCACTTACCAACGCTTATGTATGTGTTGCCATAGACCCTAGCAACGCCACTTCTAGCAACGGATACCAAATGCGTTGGTATAGATCATAGCAACACATATTTGGACTTGTGGCAACGCATATATGCGTTGTAAGAGGGGGGTTCATATTGTAGAGTAACACCCCAGAACGAGCATGGAGCATTCCGCGCAACACTACAACTACTAGAAGCACTGCAAGAGAGAAATCACAAAAGAGTATGAGAAAACAACATAAACCAACCAATTTTATTACAAAACATTTGTCCAAAACATTTATAGAGAGAAGTATGTGCACATGTGCTGCTAGTCCCATCCCACGACGCACCATCCGAACTCAAGAACCTGCGGAGGGAGAAAGCGTATGAGGTTTAAGAAAAACCTCAACAAGCAATCTGCTTCAACTGAGTTATTTAAATCACAATTGATTAAGCATTAATTTAATAGTAGAGACACAGTGAAGCCAACATACTAAAATAATATATTACTTCAAGTAGTAAAGTAAAAGACAAATACTTCGTGTCGATGCTTCATAACTTTTGATGCAATAGTGCAATGCAATGCATGACTTCACTTCTACCCACGCATCCCAAGGATGGAAGTGAGGGCTTCAACCACTTTGCTATATCTCAACATGCGTTGTTGTACCGGTACTTACGACACCAATCCGGCTACGGTTTCTTCATATGCATACACAACTGATCCAAATGCAAGATTGCAATGCATGAACTTCATTTACTTCAATAATCTAAACTTGAGGAGTAAAGCCATAAGTGAATCATATAATAATTCAATATCAAAAATCAAATTCAGATCATGTGTCTCAGGTGAGGTACTGAAATTAAGTGGAGGCAATTCAAACAAACACAGTTAAAGCATGTGGACCACAACACCACAATTACTTGCGTTGTCCGATGATAGGAAACATAAGCTAAGCATGATCCGAAGGTCCAAGACCTGTACACAAATATATCTCAGCAGCAACACAAGCATATACGGATTTAATTTGAAGCATTTCTATTCTTGAACCCAACTTCCTCACATAAACACACCCAAACTAGACATAACAGCAGCACTGTTGCTTCTCTTTTTTGTATCAATTAATTTTGACGGCCAAAAAATTCCCAAATTTAGCAAAAATAAAGTTAACTTCAGGTCCTATAAGTCTCTAGTTATCTCAAACCAGAGTAAAAATCATTATCATACTCTAATCTTGAGATGAACCTTAATATGATAATCTGACAGAAATTGCAGAACATCTCCATCAAAATGAACATAACTGGAGCTTCAAAAGGCATATGAAGACTCACTTTACCAATCTGGAAAGCTTCTAAAATTGCATATAACTTTGATGTATATCAGAAAGTCTAATTCTGAAGATAAAGTTTCATAAACTTGAAGTGAACAAGTTCTGTACAAAATCACAAGACTGAAAACATGTCAGAATAAAACTTCAATTTCTCCCTGACCTTAACTCCTATTAAGTGGTTCTTTATGTCCGTTGAAAAATCTCAAAGTCCACTACAACTATAATAAAGGTTTAATATTTTTTTGAGGCCAAGAAGACTACGGGAACTGAAGTGAACGATGACTACGCAGATTGGCCACGTGCTGAAAACAACGATGAGGGTAAAACTTTAACCCTAGCCTTAACGGCGACGAACTCCACTACACACACGATCTAAAACATCGAGAAAACAGGGCGAAAAGACTTTTTATAGATGGGGTGTGCCTCACCTTGGGTCCCCTCTTGGAAACAACAAGGGCGACGTACGGTGAAAACGACGTTCCCGACGACGAATCTCACCGCGAACGAGACGGCAGCCCGTTGATTGCTTCCAACAACACCACACACATGGAGCACCACGATGAACAACGACGAAGACTACAATTGAAGGGAAAACGGAGATGGGAAATGAAGCCCAACCAATTTTCGTGGAGGAACGATCGACGACGACGAGAGGCCTAATCTCCCCTGTCTTCTATCCCCCCCTTTTTTTTCTCTGGTTTACAATAGGTGGGGGGCTGGTGGTTGTAACACCCAAAAATGCTCAATTTAAAATTTTTGGCATTTAATTAATTATTTAATGCTTTCAACTATTTTATAAAGGCTAAATAATAATTTTCTAAAAATTTAAAATCAAATATAAGTGATAGAAACATTTATTGTTGCATTCATGCTGCTGCATTTATTTTTGTATTGCTTGTGATTCAAACAAGAATTTAAATATATTTAAATTCAAATTTGAATCACTTTGGGATAGGACTCAGTTTAGATTTACATAATAAGGGTTTTGAGATTGACTTAGTCTATTCAGTGAATAGGCGGATCGAACTCAAAGCTAGGTGTAAAGCGGTAAGGCATTACGCTGTGGTCAATCTGAAGATATAGAGTAGGTACCGAACCGGAGTCAGAGTGAACAAGCGGTATTTCATTCAGTCAGCTTGGCTTTTCTATAGTTGGCCTTTTTGTCTACCTTCTTGAGTCAATGTCACATTGCTCCATTCCGGTCTTCAGCCGCCCCGTCCAAGATTTGGAGAGGCTTCACCGAGCTACGAGGAGCACTCCGAGCCTCCCCACGCCCGCTCCCGCGCTCCGGAACTTCCTCGCCGACGAACATCGACGCCGCCGCTCGTCGTCGACCGCCGTTCCCGCCTCCCAAGCCATCTCCGGCCAATTCTGTTCGCCAGGAGTTTCCTCGGGAGGTAACTCGTCCATCCCCGTCCTCAATTCCAGCGTTAGAGCACAGTAGCTGGGTTCCCCGCGATCGCCGTTGTCGGCCGACCGCCGGCCGTCGTCGTCCGGTCGTTACACCACTCAATGCACATCTTGTTCACCACGGTTGCACTCGCGGCACTCCCCAGCAGCTCCAGAGCCAGAAAACCGAACCCCAAACCACCTAAAACACCTTCCCCGCACTTCACCGGAGTTTCGCTCCGCCGCTCACCGTCGTCCGACCTTTCCGCCGGCCGTTGGTCTACTAGAACCCCCTAGGTCGACTCGCCGTGTTTCCCCGAACCCGTAGGACCAAACCCCGTTGAGTTTGAAGCTCTGTAGCGCGAGAAATCCCCAGCTCCGGCGAGGCGCCGCCGCGGCCGACTCAGCGCCGCCGCGTCCCCTTCGTCTCCGGCGAGCTCCAGCCCTGAACCGTCCGATCACCAATCAACGGCCACGATTAGATCCAACCATACCCCTTCGCGTTTTAAATCCCGGCCGCCCGATCTCGATCCGACGGTCGCGACGCGAGTCAACCCCCTGTGTACCGGTCAGCGCCGGTCTTTTTGCTAAAGAGCCCCTGACTTTTTCCAAAATTAACCCGCGGTCCATTTTAATTCAAAAATAATTACAAATAGGTCCTGTTTTATTCGTTTAGGCCCCTGGAAATTTTAAAACTTTGCCAGCAAGCCCCCGAATCTTAGAAACGCTATAACCTTCCCGTTTTAGCTCCGATTTGCGTGATTTTCACGCTTATGTGTTCGTAGCGACGCGTAGAACATTTCTAGCTCCTGTTTTTGTACTGTTTTTACTGTTTGGTGTACTGTTCTAATAGAATTAATTTGTT
>OAMR01000079.1:1857788-1925571 GCA_900205405.1 Echinochloa crus-galli
TTAGCACCGGGTCGTGGCTGCACCCGGTGCTAAAGGGTGCGCATTAGCACCGGGTCTTGCCACTGTTTGTATGGGGTTGTCCAAGAAGAGAAGGAATGGTTTTCTAGCTTCAACAAGGAATGGAGTACGTACTAGCTCACTGCTAGGATGCTACTCCTACTTCCCAACAAGCAAGTCAAAGGAAATTGAGCTATGCTACCATCCAAGACCAAAAGAGTACTAGATCATATGCACGGACGATCATCCACATGCAGGGGATAGAATGCAGGCATATGCAGAGGATCATCCACATGCATGAGGCCATGGATCGAATGGACGTACACCTGGCTAGTCAACCACACATCATCCCTCCAACACAACAATAGAGGATCTACCGGAGGAATAGAGAGGTTTTGCTTCCCAAGGTTATCCGGCCAGCCGGTTTCCCGTACCGAGGAGTTAAATTGCATTGCATTGGCGCCGGCTGGGCCTAGCTCCCTGCCCGGCCTACCATGGACGGGATCATACGATAACCGGATAAGGAATAATGTGATGTGGCCGAGACCGGCCTAACTACAAGTACTACTGCTACCTACGCCAGCCATGGCCCTGCTCCACCCTAGCACGCTAATAAGCCTTCCTACTCCTCGATCACGCCGTAGCTAGCGAGCGAGCGCGTGTGCTCATCATCACTGGTGGTGCGCCGCGGCGGGCATCTCGATCTCGATCTGCCGCCATGGATGGCACCGACCGGCCGGCTCACGACGCGCACAGAGACATCATGGCGCGCGCGGCCGATTGGCAGCTAGCTATATGCCGGCCTCTCGATTATTGGATGCCCTGCGCACGGCGGCCAAGCAAGCAGTGCTCTCTTCAGTGCGCGAATCCTTCCGGACGGTGGATTATTAGTTTGTGGCTCCGATGTGTGCTACCCAACTTCTTTAGCCCCTCTTTGCAATCTGGGTATAGGTCAGTCTTGTGGTCCTGCAACATGCGCTGTATCTTTTTTAGTTCCTTATCATTGCCGCAGTCTTTCTCGGCATCACGCAACATTTGCCCGAGCCCATCAGTAGGTTCATTTTCCTGAGCAACATCTTCCTGAGCATCGCCTTCCCGAGCAACATCTTCCTCATCGGCATCACCCATTGCAGCATATGCAAAGGAACCGTAGTATTGAGCCAATAACGGAATGTCGTCATCGGCCTCGTCTTCTTCATCTTCATCCATTAGAATTCCTCTTTCACCGTGCTTCGTCCAAACAGAATAATTCCTCATGAAACCGTGCCTCATCAAATGCACTTGAAGACAACAATATAGTTTTTAATGTATAGTTATTAATACTTGTTTTAATTCAGTTATTAATACCTATTAAAAATATATATTAATAACTGAATTAATATATATTTTTAATAGGTATTAATAACTGAATTAAAACAAGTATTAATAACTATATATTAAAAACTATATTTATAAGATTCCCAAATAGTAGCCACCGATGCTAAAGGCCGGTTTGGAAACTATGCTTGAACAGTATCAAGGTTCCGTCTGGCTACTCCTCCAATATTAAGGGAATAATAAATATGAAAGAGAAGAAGTTCACAAACCTGAAGTCTGGTGCTGATGGGGCTTCAGCACCGGGTCCAACGGCTAGGAGCGGGGGCGGCGCGGAGGTGTGTCCGGGCGGACACATTAGCACCGGGTCGTGGCACGACCCGGTGCTAATGTTCACCCTTTAGCACCGGGTGCAGCCACGACCCGGTGCTAAAGGCCTCGGGCACATTAGCACCGGGTCGTGGCTGCACCCGGTGCTAAAGGGTGAACATTAGCATCGGGTCGTGCCACGACCCGGTGCTAATGTGTCCGCCCGGACACACCTCCGCGCCGCCCCCGCTCCTAGCCGTTGGACCCGGTGCTGAAGCCCCATCAGCACCGGGTCCAAAAATGGCCGAGGCGGATGTGAAGGATTCTGGTAGTGTATGTAGCTTATAGAAGGATAACTGTGGTGGCATATACGACAGGATGCAGACAGTTTCTTAGTGCAGAAGGTACAATAAAATATTTTGACTCATGGAAAACTAATGTGGGAGGACATATATATTTGGTTTTGTTTATTGCTTGTGGTTTGTATTTATTATTCCATATGATTGTCAATAACAATTTCATGTCATATATATATATATATTACATCCTCGGTTTTAAAAAATTGAGGAAAACAGATCTGTTACCTTGAATTGAAAACATAGCTGATAAACTTTCAGGTTGGAAAGCGGTGCTCATGAATAGCGCTGGGCGGGCAACTCTAGTCGGGTTTGTCCTTTCCTCTATACCGATATATTTGTTGATTGCCTTGAATCTTCCCAAACGGTTTATTCACACAATCTCGAAAATCAGGAAAGGATTCCTTTGGAAAGGGAAAGAGGAAGCCCATGGAGGATGTTGTTTAGTTGCTTGGGAAAAAGAGCCTGTTCGGCTGGCCCAATGAACAGTGCTCGGCTGGCTTATTACGGCTTATTCCCTCTCACAGAATACTATTCATTCTACCAGCCGAGCACTATTCATTCTACCAGCCGAACAGGCTCAAAGTCATACGGCTCCTGGACCTAGGTGGATTGGGAATTATGAATTTGGAGGGCATGGGCTTTGAGGTAGTATGGCTGTGGCATAAGAAGACTACATCTGTTCGACCTTAGACAGATCTGGAACTCCCTTCCCATCCGAACACTCAAGCATTGTTTGATATCGCTGTTAAAACAAAAGTAGGAGATGGAAGTAACACTCTTTTCAGGACTGATAATAATTGGATTCATGGATGTTCAGTTGAGAAACTGGCCCCCTTAATTTTTTATGTGTACCTGCTACGTAAGAAGCGAACCGTGCCAGTCGCTTTAGACAACAATAAATGGGTTTCTGTTATTCAGGGTGGCAGACGCTCAAAACAGCACAAGACTAAAAGTCACATTTTAGTACTGGTCGGTGTATTTGGCCTGGTACTAAAATGGCGTGACCATTTAGTACCCGTCCGGCCGGTACTCAAGTGTCATATTTAGTACTGGTCGGTGTCTTGGCCCAGTACTAGATGGACATCCACTGAGTCACATATGATGCATAGATTGTATGGTAAAGAAGCAATGCGCGAGGCCGGAGGTCGCAGGTTCGAATCCTCGTGGCCGTTGCGCGTGTGCGGGGCCTCCGGCAGTCAAAAAAAATCTGCTTTATTTTTCGGATGTAAAACCATTTAGTATCGATCCGTGTTGCCCATGTTAACATATCGGAGACAAAATGTTGGAGCCACGTTAGTGCCAAACATCCAATACCGATGTACCTTTTTTGAGTAGTGGAACAATCCCAGAAGACAAAAATGAATATTTTCCTTGTTTTCTTGCTGACAAGATTCTCTCGTCCAGATGGATGTTATGCCACATTTATCCATGTACAGACTCGAACTGACACGTGACACCCTGCGTCGCCCCCTCGGGCGGCATGGGCAGACTACCACCTCCCACAACAGTCATGCAGTTGCTGCAGGCCCCATCATCGTCCCCACAGTCATCCGCAGGTGAAAACATATGGTGTGTGGAGCTGATGGTGACTTCGGTCACAAAGTCCATGATAGCTGGCAATGAGTGCTCAGGGTCTAGCCTAAACTTTTTGTTTGGTGTGCAATGGGATGCACTCCGTTGACTTTGTGTATGGGACATGTCTCATCGTTTCTCAGGGCTGGCGGCAACATATCCCCTCCTTACCCCACCATGTCTCCAGTTGCAAACCAGCGGCAGCTGCAACTATCTTAATGTTCGTGGTGGAGGGGTCGCTTTGGAGGGTTTTGCGTGGTGTTGGGGTAGCATTCAAGGATTCTGCATGGCGGTGCACTTTGTGCCAGTACTCTGATTAAGCAACCATGAGACTTTAGAAGGCGGTTCTATCTTGTATATATATTCCTACACTAGTGTTCTTTTCACCTTCTTAGATCAAATATCATGCGATATAAGGGTATAACACAACCCAAATGCAAATGGCAACACTAATTGATTTTACAATTATATTATCCCGTGCACATAACTTTATTTAGCATGCAAATTGCTAGTTTCTTGCTGTGGACCAATTAGATGAACTTTAGAAGTCGTTGAAACTCCCATCCTCTTGTGACCAAAAAGCACGGCTCGTTCTTTTAGAAAAAAAAACCAAGGAGATTCTCCAATGTTGTCATGCGTTTTTAGCATGCATACTAACAAGAGTAACTAGCGCAGGAACAACTTGACTTTATACTAATGAAAAATATAAAATAGCAACATCGAAAGTATGAAAGTTTGATAGGTTCACGAAAATATTAAAGGGAACTCTTTCAAGAGATAATTTTAGAAACAAAGTTTAAGGGAACTATATAAGTTTGGTACAGTAGATTGTGTTTAGAATTAAATTAACATCCAGAATCAAGAAATCATGAAGCAGAGAAGATTATTGCAATATCCAACTAAATCAAGTCTCATGCTTTGGAAAGTTATCGGTCTAGCAGGAGGAACAAACTCCACGCTCACTTGATTTCATTCAGTAGCCATTCCTTCCTCAGCTCCATAGGGACTGCCTTCAATGAGTTGAACTGGAAATCATTGTATCTAAGCATATTAAAGGACTTGATCCAATCCATACTGGTCAAATCATGACGGATCGGTTCGAGTTCTGCAACGACCTCCTCAGGAGAAGCTTTCTGTTGTATTTCTGGAAGCATACGAGGCATTTCAAACCTTGCATCATTTCGTATTTCTGGAACAGGTGGGTCTTCAAAGCTTGCATCATTAGAAACCTGGATATTACAATAAATGATTATGTTTTAAAAAAGGAACACTTCCGAGCACTTTTAAAGTCGGTTATATTTACAGAGCTAAAAGATATATTAAGGAACTATCGAATGACAACTGTGCACAATAAGATCAAACATTAAACATTAAACAGATCTACTGCTTACCAACGTAAACAATTGCTTTGGAGAAAATGCATCAAGTTTGAATACAGGAGTTATGTAAACTCGTTAATCAGTAAGGTAACAGTCTTTTGAAATACAAGAGAATCACATAGATTATCTAACTTATCACTGATGTACAGAACTTTTCAAAAGAAAGCAGAAATAACTCGTCTTCAAAAACAATGAAAATTGTAGGACAACACCTACTTATTCTTATGTCTCTCTATTATGAAATCTATTAAATGATTCTCTGAAAGAGGAAAACAGCTATGAACGCTAGTAACCAGACAAAAGAAGACAGGAATGAAATCAGTAGATATGATTTGCACCTTGTAGTCAACAGCAAAAGGAACTACACTCAGATCTTTGCTTTGCCTTTTATGCCTTACCTGCATGATAGATCCATTTTTGGGACCAACAAGCAGAACACCTCGCCTTGTAACCACATGATGGCGTTGGCTTTGATATATTTTAGGCTCACTTGAACTCTGTGTAGATGGTAGAGCCTCCATACATTTAGCTGCCACCTCATTAGGTGCATGAGGAACTGAACGATCAGTTTTTCCTATGATTGATATCAATGATTTCTCTTTTGCTTCAAATGGTTTGTGGCAGTGAGGACAACGGAGTAAGAAATTTCGATATACGATTGGATATTCAAGAGCCAATCGACACTTTGTACAAGATGTCCAGAAAGCTGTTTGCACTGGTACTGCTAATGGAATTGGGGCAGGAGTGGGAACAATATCCATACTTGGTTGTGAATCAGGAACTATAGCTAAGTCCCCAACAGTTCCATCCATCTTGGTTTCCTTTTCCATCAAATGAAACAGTGTGGCCCTAATCAAATGGGAACAAATAAGATTGATTAACAATTAATAGTTCATGTCGAGTAAAAGCCATCACTGCATGTACATACATAAATTGTATAATGTAACATAAATGCTTCTCAAGTGTAATGCGGCAAAACAAGGATAATAACAACCAGAGGGAACATAATGTTTTCAGATCATATGTGCATTAAATATATAAAAAATTACAGACATTTTTAGGAATATGAGCTCGTATCAGTTCAGTTTAGTTTCTGGGAATCATTGCATAGTTTGGAGATATATTCTGTTTCTAGTTGACGTGGTCTGAAAACATGAAGCAAAAAAATTTCAAGATAAAAATGGTATAAGAAACAATCATGTTAAAACTGTGAGACATAATTTACATGAACAATACATCTCGACATAATTTAAAAATATAAGGAAATTGTATATAAGTAGTAAAAATTGCACATGGCTAAGACACTGGAGTTATATCCTGATCCAAATACAGCCAATGTTTTGCACAATAACAATAAAACATTCAAATGTAACCCTAGAGAAGTAGCCATAACCAAAAAGTAATTATAGGTACGGTCAGTCAGAAATGGAGCTTTATACAGGAAATGAATTAATTCGATGTACTGCTTGCAAGATTATTCTATGCATATAGATTTTACTAGCATACAGTGCAGAAAGGGCCCCTCCCTCTATCAAAACTAAGTGCTTTCAACCTAAAAATACCATGGTGGCAAGAACGAGCACGATTCCCCACAGCAGTAGCCCAGCACGTCCTCTGCTCTATCGAAGTACAAATCGTTGCAATTCCTACACGGAGGAGCATTATCTCCTGCAGTTATAATCGAACACGCTAGACGGCCAGGGGATGCAGAATGCAATCAAACCCTAACGACGAAGTTTTGAAGGGGATCGAGAGGAGGAAGGAGACAGGGAGGAGGAGAACAAACAGGAGGAGTGAGCGTGCATATACAAGCCGATGGGGACCTCAACGCTGGAGCGTCGCCAATTGAGGTCGCATGGGAATGGGAGAAGACAAGGTGAGGCCGCTCAAGCAACTCCGGTGTCTGGTCGAAAGAAGATGAGATGCTACTGCTAGTCGTGTGTGAGTCCAGATGTGGTGCTGGATTTATTATGTCCCACGAGAGTGGTGCTTGAGTAATGGAGTGGCCCTACCCTAACCAGATATGTCCTCCAGTGGCTATATTGCGGCAGCACATTGATTTACACATATGGGAGTTATGTTATTAGGCTGTTAGCGACATGGAAGCAGCTAGTACTGGAGGTATATACAGGTAGGAGTTGGAAAGGTTAACACGTGAAAGAGAGCCAAATGCTCTGTCGTTAATGACATAATTACTTGTAATCTCATGTTGACAAAAGACATTCTTGACCGTGATAGTAAAAAATCTATTTTCTTGTTCCTGCTGACAGGTACACCTTGATACAACATGGTCTGCATGTTGGATAATGCCCTAGGCTGTGGTATCTAGGCACCAAATTTGAAACGTATGTTGTTAATGACTATCTGATTCATTTGCCTAAGATGTCCACTGTCAGGAAAGAGGAACAGAGGAATGCCATGAATGAGAGCTTTTGAAAATTGGAGATCACGATCTTTAACTTGTTTGGACAGAAATTGGTGGACATGGATTGGAGGCTAATCTCGTCTGTTCTTGTTCTGTTTATAGTTTCTCAACCTGTGTACTGCTTGGTGGCAGGCTGTGTTTTCCTCAGCATGTATCTCTGGCTATCTTTGTTTTAGTTTATGAACTTGTGTAGTGCCTGATGGCAGGGTGTGGTCTGAATACTATTGCTTATCATGTACCTTTTGCTGTAAACTATTCACTTGTAAATGATTATGTTTTAAGAAACAGGACTATTTGAGGACTCTTGAAAATTGGTTATTTACACAGCTAGCTGTTGATACAAGATAAAAGAACTAACGATGCAAAATGAAGAAATTATGAGTCACTAGTAAAACAAAATAGGAGAATGCAAATAAAATCAATAGAAATAAGTGCACCTTGTAGTTAGTACAAATAAATAAAATTATATAAAGGTAACATCTATAGTTAATGAGAAATGTATTAAATACAATTAAAAAACTACATGGATCGACACCATTTAAAGTATACGAAAATAGTAGGGTCAAATTCCCAATAACAGCAGCCAATATTTTGCACACGAATAATCAGAAAACAAAATTCTAACTCTAGAGACTTAGCCCTAGCAAAAAAATGGATTCATCGGGCATGGTTCGCGGCAGATTTAGCATTAAGCACGAAACCCTAAATCCGATCGAAGTGCTGGTCGCGAAGAGGCGCAGGAAGAAGAAAGCGACGGGGAGGGATGGGAGAGAGGGGGATGGGAAGGAGTGGGTCTGAGCGTACCAGCCACCGGGGAGGACAAACGGCGCCGGAACGCCGCTGAGACGTCGCCTGGAGGCTGGGTCACTGGGAACGGGATGCCCTAGCAACGTGAAGCAAAACACAACAGAGCGGCCGACGATAGTGAGACGCGAGACAAGACGGCTTCTGCTGATATAGTCGTCTTTATTTTCTTTGGGCCTTCTTTTCCGTCCCACCAGCGCTGCGGCGGCCTGCTATATTTTCTTTTTCTGGTGGCCTGTTTATTTACGGATCTTCTGCTTCTCTTTATTAATTACGGATCTTCTTGCCCTCAAAAAAAATTACGGATCTTCTGCTTCCGAGAGAGAGCAAAGGATACAAAGGAAATATTTCATCATGTTAAGATCCTCTCGTTGGGTATGTACTAGCTAGCGGGAGACAGGCGGATTGTTTCTTATTGATCTTTCTAAGCGATGTTGTGAACAATCAACAACATTGATGTACCAAGCAGAGCCTTATGAACTTAGGGTTTAATTATTGCAGCAACTATATAATAATTGATGATGGATACGCGTGGGAAAAAAATTTGATGCTGGGTTTTCTTATGTTGAGTGTGCCTGTCCAGTGGGCCACCTTGACTAATGCACGGTGCATGGGTGTGGCCCTAGCCAGGAGGAAACAAGACCGGGCTACAATCCATTGTTCATCCGGTCATACTACAATGAATCATCAACCGATCGATGATCCAACATAAACTGACCGATTGCTAGCTAGTTGGACGACTATAATAATGTACCAATCCATTGTTCACTGTAAATATCTACCGACCAACCGTCTATTATTAATAGTCTTTTCAGTTTTAGTGACCCACATCCGACGACGGTACACCGGTAAAAAATGTCCTTTGGCACCGGTTGAGAACCCCTGGCCTTTAGCACCGGATTTTCAACCGTTGTTACCTTTCCGGTTCTTAAGGGTGGGCACATTTAGCACCTGGTCAAATAACCGGTGCCAAAGGTGCCCACTCGCTAAAAAAATACCGGATTTTCAACCGGTGTTACCTTTCCGGTTCTAAAGGGTGGGCACCTTTAGCACCTGATCAAATAACCGGTGCCAAAGGTGCCCCCTCGCTATAAAAATACGTGTGTTGCTGAGGGGATTCGAACTTAAGACATCTTGGCTCGCGCGTACGCTCTTTTCCATCACACCTACGTAATACATGTAACTGAATAGAAGATGCTTTCCTTTTGAAGTAGCATGTGACACCACTCACTACGGGAAACCGGGTATATGCCGAGTGTCCAGCCCTTTGCCGAGTGCATTCTGTCGGGCACTCGGCAAAGAAAGACTTTGCCGAGTGCCCTTGGCAAGGCACTCGGCATACACGGGACACTCGGCAAAGAGGTGTTTTGCCGAGTGTCAGGCCGGAGACACTCGGCAAAGAAGGCGCACGTGCTCGTCAGGCGACACGCCCGCCAACGGCCGTCCGCGGCCGTCCGTAGCAATTTGGGCGGCCCCTAGTTTGCCGAGTGTCGGGTCAAAGACACTCGGCAAAGAGCACCTTTGCCGAGTGTCGAGTCAAAGACACTCGGCAAAGAGCACCTTTGCCGAGTGTCAGGTCAGAGACACTCGGCAAAGGTGCGGCACGTGTCCGTCAGCCACCACACGCACGCCACCGGCCGTTCGCGGCCGGCCGTAGAGTAAATACAAGATTGAAGCATCTATTGCAGAGGCATACATTCTCGAGGAGGTGTCAAACTTCACGATGAAGTATTATGCTGACACGCGCCCACGACTGTTGGCGGCCGTTTGAATCGTCACAGCTTTGCCGAGTGTCCTCCAGCCGACACTCGGCAAAGAGTTGGCACGTGCTTTGAAAATTTGAAAAAATTTGAAAATTTGAAAATATTCTTAAAAAACTTGGAATTCAAACATAAAAGTTTGAAAATTTAAAAATATTTTTGTAAAAACTTGGTGGGTTTGCCGAGTGTTTACCAGGCAACACTCGGCGAAGCTAGCCTTTGCCGAGTGTTCACCACTCTACACTCGGTAAACTCAGGACCTTAGTTTTTAAACTTATATTTTTGGGGTACAAACTTTATTTTTTTCTAGTAATACTTGTCAAAGGCTCTTTATATCTTATGTGAAGTCTGTGGAAAAAATTTGAGATGATTTCGAAAAGTTTATATATACGACCCTTTCCAATCGGAGCATATCCCCATAGAAGTTTCGGAGAGTTGAGAAGGAGACAGCTGGATTTCGAAACGAAGTGAAGTTGAATTAGAGTTTGAGTTCATAACTTTTTCTATAGGCAATAGACGACGTAGATTGGTTCATTTGAAGTTATCATATTTTTTCGGACCCATTTGATATTTTTTAAATTATTTTTACAACAATCTCCACATGAAATAATGAAATATATGAAGGAATTATTAGATATATATGCTTCAAATAATAAAAACATTTCATCTAAGCATAAAATGTGCATTGTTGAATGTATTTGACAAGATATTTTGATGTGTATTTGATCGAATTTGAAAAATTTGGTATGCAAGAATTGTTCTGGGAAATGTTTGCCGAGTGCTACACTCGGCAAACAAGACCTTTGCCGAGTGTCAGGTCAACGACACTCGGCAAAGAGAACCTTTGCCGAGTGTCCGGCATGGGACACTCGGCAATGATGCCACGTGGGCTGGCCGGCCCGCGGCCACGCCGGCCACGTCATTGGCCGACGTGGCACCTTTGCCGAGGGCCAACACTCGGCAAAGGGCAGCGGCGGCCGCCGCTCCACGCCCCGGCCGACCTCCTCCCCGGCGCCGCGCCGCCCCGAGCGGTGCTCGGCCGCGTATTCTCCTTGGTAGACGCCTCGGGCGCGGGCCCGTACTGACGCTCGGCAGCGGTGACCCCACCGCCTGTGCCTCCTTCAGGCCTCCGCCCGAGGCCGAGGACGCCATTGTTGACGCGCTCCGATCCGGGAAGCACAATGGGTACTCCCCAACCGTCGGCGTCCTCGTCGCCCGCCGGTGAGTGGCCATGCCTTCCCCCCACCTGTTACTCTCTCGTATCACTCGGACAAAGTCAACTGTATTTCTGTAATACGTGAGGTGTTTCACAATCATGGTACTTCCGGTGCAACACTTTTCCCTGCCTGACAGACCCCACTGCATAGTCTAGTGATTTACTGACCGAATAACCACTGAAAATTGAATCGACATAATCTAGTAAATTGTTATTACTAATATTTGCTTCTAGTTGTCATCGCTACAGTAATAAGTAGATTGGATTAGATTAGATTCTTTGGATACATGAGTCGAAATGAATGAAATGTGGAGGAAATCGATGTATGTGTTGCCCGCGCACCACTGCCCGTGCTCGTGTAAGGATCTGTGCCCGTGATCGTGTTGTGGTCGGCCTTTGTGCCGTGGATATCTTTGTATATGTTGTGGTCGGCCTTCGTGCCGTGTTTTTTTGCTGGATGGGGTTTCAGAAACCTCACCGTGTAGGGGAGGTGCTGCCGAATTTTTAATTTGACAACATTTCGTTTTTTTTTCAGCGAGAGGCCCTTTGCACCGTCCTCAGCTTGTAGCCCGTCCTCGGCTTGTAGCCCGTAGCCGTTCCCTGCCGTCTGCACTGACACGAGCGTCACCGACTCGCCCGACGTCGACCCCGTAGGTGAGCACATGCAAAACCAGACCCCCTCAGTATTTAATTCGTAGATTCATATTTAAATTGTGTACCTTCTTCGTCTCCTGTATTTATCTTTACCGTGTGGCTTCTTTGTCATGTTCTTGCATTTCCTACAATAAATAAGATGATATGACATCTTATTTACTGTAGGATACGCAAAGACATGACAAAGAATTCATACCATACAGTTAAATACAGCAGACCAAGATTGTGCACAACTGTGTCACGTAACCTAGTTAGGCGTCTCCCGTTCGAAAGAGATATGGTTGTGAATATGTGAATCTTTGCATATGTCTAACCGTATCTGTTTCGAATTGTCCACGTTTCTGGACAGCTCGAGGATGTGTAGATGGGTACGTAGTTTCCATGCTCTACTCGTACCGAGGCTGAGTTTCGGCATCATCTCCCTGTTGTTCTCCGAATACACAATCTCCATAATTGGACGTGTATTTGGAGAACAGCGGGGAGGTGCTGCCGAAATTCCGTCTTGGATACGAGTAGAGCATGGAAACTACCCATCTACACATCCTCGAGCTGTCCAAAAACGTGGACAATTCGAAACAGATACGGTTAGACATATGCAAAGATTCACATATTCACAACCGTATCTCTTTCGAACGGGAGACGCCTAACTAGGTTACGTGACACAACTTAAATATGAAACTACGAATTAAATACTGAGGGCGTATGGTTTTGCATGTGCTCACCTACGGGCTCGACGGCGGGCGAGTCGGTGACGCTCGTGTCGGTGCAGACGGCGGGGAACGACGTGCGGCGTCGGGGTCCAAGTCGAAGACGGTGCAAAGGGTCTCTCCCTGAAAAAAATAAAATTTTGTCAAATAAAAATTTCGGCAGCACCTCCCCTGCACAGGGAGGTTTCTGAAACCCCATCCTGCAAAAAAACATGGCACGAAGGCCGACAACCACATACACAAGAGGCCGACCACGTACAAATGAGGTGAAACTATACAATCTTATCAATGAATCAGAACCTATCAATGCATTTTGTCACATACATTTTGCTAACTATGCTAACTATGCTTTCAAGCCAAATAGCCAAATAGCTACAACATACATTTTGGGAATTAAGACAATGTAACAATGGATAGACGATGGGGAGGGGGAAAGGGCACCTGGAAGAGGCACGCGGCAACCGTGACGGCGAGGAAGGGGATGACGCGCGGCGAGGAAGGGGATGACGCAAGGCGTGGACAGGGCCTAACGGTGGGGCGTGGTGAAGCGGCGTGCGTAGGGGCCCT
The DNA here is from genome assembly GCA_900205405.1 of Echinochloa crus-galli. NCBI lineage: Eukaryota > Viridiplantae > Streptophyta > Magnoliopsida > Poales > Poaceae > Echinochloa > Echinochloa crus-galli. The sequence continues at coordinate 1,870,852 of OAMR01000079.1, forward strand.
TCTTGGCCGGTCGGCGGGGCGGCGTCGACAGGTGGGCCACGACGTCGGGGTCGGGCGGCGGCAGCGGCGGGCGGGTCGGCTGGCGTCCGGTCGGCGGGGCGGCGTCCGGGTAGGTGGGCCTACACGGCGGCCGGGCGGCCGGGGCGGACTCCGGTCGGCGGCGGTGGCCGGCCGAGGGTGAGGCGGAGCGGGGCGGCCGGGCCTGCGAGGACGGCTGGGCCGGGGACAGCCGGCCGGGGCCGGGGCCGGGACGGCCGGCCGAGGCGCGGGCTGTCTCTTATACACATCTAGATGTGTATAAGAGACAGAGGTACACTTAATTTCAGTCTTGTCCTAAATTCGACGTTACTGAGTCTATGAGTAACGGAAGGTACAAACATGCCTGGTCGAACTCGCAGGGTCAATCCGATGGGTCTATGAGTGTCGAGTTGAGACAAATCGCCGATGGTTGTGCGTATAAGGTCAAGTCATTTACCGGATATGACGTGAATGGTTATCGTTTTCGCACAACAAGTCATGAGCAGAGGATGCCCAATCGAAGGACTACAAGTACCGGAGTCTATACTCCAGGCTCTGATGGGGTCGATTACTATGGGAGACTTGAAGAAATATACGAGCTTAATTTTGGTGGAAGCAAACCTCTTTCTCCTGTTATCTTCAAATGTCATTGGTTTGATCCTTCAGTGGTGAGACGAACCCCTAGTCTTGGGCTAGTCGAAATTCGACAATCATCTGTCTTACCTGGAGATGATGTCTATATAGTGTCTCAACAAGCCACCCAGGTGTATTATTTGTCATACCCGTGCAAAAAGGACAAAAGGCTTGAGGGTTGGGACGTTGTATACAAAGTGTCGCCACGCGGTAAACTACCAGTCCCAAACAATGAAGATTATAACATAGATCCAAACACCTATGATGGAGAGTTCTTCCAAGAAAATGGGCTAGAAGGGTCTTTTGAGATAGACTTAACCCAAGCGGTCGGAATGGATTTAGACTCAGAAATGTTTGTTGACGAGGACACTGGAGATGTGGTTCATAATGCTAAGGAGGTAGAGTTACTAGAGCGATTACAATTAGGCAATGACGAAGACGACGACATTTCTCCGCCTTTGGAGGACGACCATGAACATCTCGAAATGTACGATAGTGATGATGCGACCGTTGATCCAGATAATCCTGATCCGGATGATTATTTCTAATAAAAGTACGTTTATATATTACATCATCTCTGTCTAATAGTTTATGTTGGGTCATATTTCTTATATATTACACGTTTTTCTAATTATTTATGTTTATATGTGAAATCTAATAAATGTATGTTTTTGTTGATCGCAGGTGATTGGACCAATATGGTGGGTCGTGGCGGTGCGATGAGGAACGTCATGTCGTTGTACCGGAAGTTTAAAGATGGGGGGTCCGAGGCAGCTGGGTCGTCTGGTGCCAAGGGGCGAAAGAAGAAGGCCGCAGGCGGGGGGCGAGGCAGGGGCAAGAGGCGAGAGCGGACCCCCGTACCTTCGTCGTCTTCGTCCGACGAGGACTTTGTTCCTTCGGCGGCGGACACTCGGGCCGCGGAGCACGAGGACCGCGAGGACGTGGAGCACGAGGCAGCGGAGCACGTGGCCGAGGAGCACGGGGCCGAGGAGCACGGGGCCGAGGACCCCGAGGGCGAGGACGCCGAGGGGTCCACCTGCTCTGAGAACTTGGCCCTTTGGCAGCGAGGCCCCTCGCAACTCCCGAAGCGCCCGATACCCATGGAGCGTCGCCCCGTGATTGCACCTAGCCCTCCAAGGTAAGTAATTTTAGATGCTACACAGACCTTCTCGTTTCATATTCATATGTTGGAAATCACAATATGAACTAACAATTTATCTTAATCACTTGGGCAGGAATTGGGTGATGGTCACCCCAGGCGCTGGTCACGCCCGCAGAGTCAACGGCATCCTGGGTCTTCTTTGCAGGGAGCTGTTTCCGGGTCTGGTGACCATTGGCGGCAGGGAGGAGCCGGCCTACACCTTTGACCACTACGTCGCCGCTGGCGATCAGGAGGACCGGGAGCGCAGGATCTTCAACAACAAGGCCGAGCGGGTAAAGGGAGAGCTTTGGGTAAGTATTCGTTGCAGTACACTGCTCAACACAACACTTTCATTGAACAATCTACAAATAATGCAACATTCATCATGTATATGTGCGCAGGACTTTTACAGATGCGCCCCGGGACAGGAGGCTTCGGTGGATGCTGTGGCACATGCAGCCTGCTGGAAGCTTGTCAAGGACCTGCACTACGAGGCGCGCGTGCAGGCCGTAATTGATTATTTCGCGGCACTCAAGATCTCCATGAAGAAAAGGGAGGCAAGAAACATGAAGTTGACCAAGGAGCAGTATCTGGCGGTATGTAAATCGATACTGTTTTATTCTAAGATTAAGTACTCTAAATACGATCTTGTTATATGTCGTACACTTGATGTCTTGTAGGCGATTCCGTGGTGGTGCGCCCCGCATCCCACGTGCTGGGAGGTGATAGTCGACAAGTGGTGCAGCGCCGAGTGGGCCGCTCAGCACGACCTTTGCCGGGAGCGGCGTTTGCTGATGCCCGGTGTCTTACACCATCAGGGCAGCCTTAGCCACGAGGAGTACAGGGACAAATGGGTACGCCGAGTCATTTCTATATTCGCTCACTCTATTCTGTGTAATTACTAATTCATATTATTTGTTTTTTCAGTCGGCGTCACATGGTGGTGCGCCTTGCTCACAGCTCGAGGCTTTTGCTATGGCCCACAAGGGCAAGGCGACCTCCGACGTCCGGTACAACCCGGAGGACGGGCCCGCAGCATACAGCAACGCCAGCGTCCACAGTCGCCTCACAGCATATCAAGAGGTCGCGAAGGAGGTCCACGGGCCAGACTGGGATCCGACCGCCCACGACATTGATGGAGAAGTGGTCATGAGGGCGGGAGGAGGCAAGAAGCACGGGTGGTACTTGATCGCCAACAGCACCATCGACACGGCCACTACCCCCACGCTCTCCCAGTTTCGAGCCAGGAGCACGAGCTCTTCCGCGCCTATCCGCCAGCCTCCTCCCGGTTCACACTTTGAGATGCAGGCACCGCCTCCTCCTTCTATTTCTATCTTTGTACGTGAAGTTTGCTTACGTTTATAATGTATTATAACAATGTGATTGAATATTGCAGGCCCGGTTGGATGAAGAGACGGAGAGACGGAGGCAGCTGGAGTTGGAGGTGCAGCAGATACGGGAGGCGGAGGCCGAGAAAGACAGGCAGAAGGAGGAGGCCGAGCGGGCGAACCGAGTGTGGCAGGAGCAGGTATTTGCCTACCTGCAGAGCATTGGCCAGCGCGTGGGTGAAGGTCCGCCGCCAAGCCCTTACACTCGGCAAAGGGTTGTCCAGGGCCTGCCCCTAACCAGCCTTTGCCGAGTGCGACACCCGGCAAAGGATGGAGTCTTTGCCGAGTGCGACACTCGGCAAAGGCTCCGGCGCGGCGCCATTCGCGGCCGTCTGTTAGTGCTTTATTTTGCCGAGTGCTGGCTTTTGCACTCGGCAAAGCCTTTGCCGAGTGCCCGAGTTACGGCATAGCTCGTGTCGGCAAACAGGCCCTTTGCCGAGTGTGGGCTTTTTTGCCGACACGAGCTATGCCGTAACCCCTTTGCCGAGTGTTACACCCGGCAAAGGCTTTGCCGAGTGCATAACTGCCTTTGCCGAGTGCCAGGGCACTCGGCAAACAGGGGGTTTCCCGTAGTGACTTTAGCACCGGTTTGTATTTACCAACTGGTGCTAAAAGGCCTTTAGCACCGGGTGGTAACACCGGGTGCTAAAGGGTACCCGAGGGCATCCGAATTTTGGATCCGGTGCTAATGTTGCATTAGCCCCGGATCTTGAGGGTGCCGAGGCATATGAGGGGGCGGATGATGGTGTCTCTAGTAGTGGTACTTTAGTGTTGTGATACAGTGGATTTTTAAATCAGACATTGATCACCGCAGATTCATCTGCAAAGAAAAATTGTCAGCACAGGCAGAGATGCCAAATGGAAGATCCATATTGCTTGACCAACTGCCCCGGTCAGCGTCGATTTTCCCTACCGCCACTGTCGCCTCCGACCCCTACTTCTCCTCGCCTCCGTCCTCCTAGCCGCGGCAAGGAGAAGCGGGGGTACGTCCTTTAGTAGATAGATCTACTATTTATCGGTTTGTCTTTCAATAATTTTCCGTTCGTCTATAATAATTGGTGCTAGCTTTTAGATTGTCGTTTTGATGTTTCGATCTGGCTTTCTTTTTGGTACTGGATTCTCTTCACGGGATGCATCATATTCTCTGGAAATACTATCGGCGCCTTTTACTTCCTACAATGGTTGAGCATATTTTTTAGATAATGGAAATACTATCCGGCCATGACCAGACTGGCTACAACCATGGTTTACAAATCAGCAGCACGTCCGTCTGCAACCACACACTTAAACAAAAGGGACTACACCACAAAGTCCGAGGAATTCGTTTGTAATCCTATTACTAAACCTCTAGCCTTGGTGAGCGAAGATGCGCATTGTCAGAACCTCCAGTGCTTGACATACGTCGTTTATTACTTGTCTGTCCTGTTCATGCCATTGTAGCTGCGTCTAGAATCGAAGCCAATAGGTCCGTCTAAACAGTATCTGCAAGTAAGATTTCATAGGAGCTTTGTTAAAGATCAAATCATTCCTACTGAGGCCATACTGTCCAACATAAAGCCGATGCACCAACTTTCTTTAACTTTAACTTTTTATCCAACCCTACAAGCCAAATATTAAACATATAATAAAAGCTATGAGGTGTTTGAATATTAAAAACAATCTGTAGAGCTCTCCAGAGGAATTTGGCCATATGACAATAAAAAAAGAGGTGCTGAATTGTCTCCTCATGAGAACAGAAGGAGCACATTTTACTACCATTCGAATTCCTTTTTGCTAAGTTATCTTTTGTCAGAATAACACATCTTTTTAAGTACCACATGAAGATCTTGATCTTCAATGGTACTTTCAGCTTCCATATTCGGCGGTACGTTGTACATTCCCATCAGTAATAAGGGCCATATACATTGATTTAATAGAAAACAACCCATTTTGCGTGAGGTTCCATCTAAACGTATCACTTCTGTTATTCAATTGTATATGGCTAATCTGACTCACAAGATTATACCATAGGTTTAAAACCGGTCCTACTAACGATCATCTAAAAGACACATTTAGAGGGATCCTGGAAAAAACCATGGCTACTGTGGTATTTTTCTTCCTAGCAATCTGGTATAAAGACGGGTATTGTTGCTTTAGAGTAAAATTACCCAACCATTTGTCTTCTCAAAACCTGACTTGCTTACCGCCATTTAACTGGAAAGTACCAAAATTAGTAAAGGTCTGTTTTACCTTCATCAACCCCGACCAGAAGTGAGAGTCTCCTGGTTTCTTCTCAACTTGGGAGATAGTATGAGACCATAGATATTTGTTTCTTAACCACTGCGGCCATAAATTCCCATTGATAAGATTGAACATATTGCACCTTCTTTTGCGGTCTCCAGCATTGTGGAGTTTTCTGTTGGTGGGGATTGTACATGGTTCTTGAGTACAGATTTGGTGAAGTTCTATGGCCGTGATACAAGATGAAGTATAGAGATACAGTGACATGCTTCAATAAAATTTTATTTTATGTTGAGATCTCAGTTGTAAAAGGGGTTTTAATTTAATGAATTTCAGTCCCTTTCTAAAAAAATCAGACGAGACCAAGTGCTGGCACTTACGCGGAACTTGCTTTTGTATCCTCTTAAGTGGACCTGAAATTCGATGGCCACGTCATCAGAGCACGAACTTCATCTGAATTGTATATGAAAATAGATATCTCTTCGATCCATATGGAGTTGTCGTCACAGCAAAACAACATAAATTTTCTGATACCTCTCATGCCTACTATGACTCGCATCTGCTACACACCGAGTTCAGTTCCACACGAATTGTGTGTGCACATATTAATTTGGACGAGAATGCAGCGCAACACCAACATATATATGACCGTCAGGACCAGCATATGTGGTGGTGTACAGAGCAAATTTTTGTACCCCCTTTATTACAGTGTTGTTGCAATTCATGACGTTTTTTTCCCGGTAGCCCTTGGGGCACTATATATTGGAATAATTAAAGAAGGTGTATGACTTGTGTACTGTAGTTACGTGCTGTCAAGAGCAACTTCAACGGATTGAGAAAACTATAACTCTATAATTTGATAAAGCTGATTGAGAAAACAACTTTTCAAGATACTGGAGAGAGGAGATTCTCTTTCTCTTCTCCCCTTTCCATCTTTTCCACCTGAAAGGTGGGACCTACTTGTCAATGGCTAAACTACAGCCCCACTCTCCATCTTCTAGCTATCTCTTCACGAAACACAGCATGACGGGGGAGGGGTGCGACCCTGCGGAGAGGGCAACGTCGTGGCCTCGCCTAGAGGATGGTAGTGCGGCTCCAAGTGTCCCCGCGTGGAGGGTGGTGGCGCAGCCCCACGCATGTCGGCACGGCATGTGGCTCCGCGTGGAAGGAGGTGCACGCGCGCGGCCCTGTGCAACATGGGTGGTGCTCGGTGGCGTGAGGCGATGCTCGGCTGATGTAGCGATAGCGCTCGGTGGCGCGACGCGCAGGCCTATGGGGAAAGGAGAAAAAGATGGAAAGGGGATTTAGTAAAAACATAAGGAGATTGAAAGAAAAGATAGGGGGCAGAGATGAGGATAAAAGGGAGTGATAAAAGTTATAGAAAAGAGGATTGTGAAAGGTGATCTACTGGAGCTGATTTGTTACGTCTCAATCTCCTTTAATCAAAGATTTAGGGAGAGAATTCATATTCTCAATCTGTTGTTGAAGTTGCTCTAATATCTGATGGTTTCCCGTGTTGACGGGCCCACTATTCCGGTAAGGAAATTGGAGGCAGTGACAAGGTATAACTACATCTTCATAATAGCACAAACAGTGCAGTGACAGTACATCATTCATAGTGAAGCGACACTGGCCGGATTTGGGCTGATAAAAAAAACTTGTGTTGTCCCCGCTGCCTTGCGAACATCAACATGAGCATACTCCCTGGGTCCCATAAATAGTGCAGTTCTAATTTTTCTGGGACAGATTAATATTGTTAGCAAAAGACCATGCTACCTTTAATAAGAGCCTCAATCCCACTAATTTAGGCATGAATGTTGTTGGCGCATGCATATAATTATCAATAAGACATATAGTCATTGCTATAATTGCATTCTTTTATGAGATTTTCTTTTAATCTCATAATTGCATTCTTCATGGGATGGAGGGAAAATATAACCTCCACCTCTGGTTCTTTATTAATTTAGAGTGTCGTTGGAATAATTAATGAACATGTTTTCTTCATGACTTGGTGCACTATTGCAATAATTATATATGGTGCATGCACTAGTAGAAAAAATGCGTGCCCAGCCCCTTTTGTCCGGGTTGGTGTTACCAACCAGGACTAAAGATCCTTTTACCTTTTCTTTTCCCCTTTTCTACTGTTTTCTCTTCCATTATTTCTTTTTCATGTACTAATTAATCTATGCATGTGTTGTACACTACTATTATATGTCGTTATAAGTTTGAGGTATATACATATATGGTATTATAAAATGATGATAAAAAGTAAAACTTATACACAAATATTATTACAAAATGATGACAAAAATGAAACTTTTATATATTATTAAAAATTGTTTGGGAAGGCAAAATCAAAAGTACACTTGCTGAAACTGGAATTATTGTCTAATAGCCCTCCATGTTAATGGAATGTAGGAAGGACAACTCTTCGTAACACCGGCCAGAATAACAACATTCTAGAGCATTACCACACTAAGCTACAACTGTACAAGCACTGCAAGAGAGAAAACACAACAGAGCATGCGAATCAACATAAATCATCTAGATAAAAAAAAGAGCAATTTTATTACAAAATAGTTGTCCAAAACATTTATAGAAAGAAGTTTGAGAATACGTGCTGCTAGTGCAATCCAACGATGCACCAACGAAGGTCTAGAACCTACGGAGGGGAAAAAGCGTATGAGATTTATGAAAAACCTCAGCAAGCAAACTGCTTCAACCGAGTTATTTAAATCACAGTTGATTAAATGTCAATTTAATAATAGAGACATGGAAAAGTCACCATACTAAAATAATATATAACTTCAAGTAGTAAAATAAATTATAGATGTCTTTCATGCATGCATAGCCAATTAGCCATTGGTGAGACTTGCTACATACATGTGTGAGCTTTTTCTCTTCCGCATGGAGTCTACATACCCATGTATAGTACATACATTCATGCTAGCTCCTAGTGTGTACTAGTTGGGAGCTTGAGGACGTAAACGTAGTGCTCGGGGCTTTTGGTTATGCTATTATATGTAGTGCAGCAGTTGCGGTCATATATACGAACCCAACATTTGTCACTGCAGCGTGCGCGCTTTCAATCTCATCATCATATTCCACAGTACCTTTCATGCATATTGCAAACTAGTAGCTAATATGTTAATGCTGCAGATGCCAAAACCTACCTTCTCTGTGGACAATAATACAATTTTTGTGCATTCGGTACTAAGTTACAGCCGTCTTGCTCCACACGTGCTGTTCTGGTAGCCTGTTAGAGAGCACGTTATGTTTGATTTGCTGATATCTAAGGGGGTGTTTGGATACCTTTTAGTCCCTTGACTAAAATTAGTCAGCTAAAAATTTTTAGTCACCTCCCTGTTTGGATACCTAGACTAAAGTGAGATAAAGAGCATTAAATTCCAGATTGTCTCTCTTTCTTCTCTCTTCTCTCTCCTTTTAGTCACCTTTTAGTTGGGTCTTCCGTACTAAAGACTAAACTAATTTTAGTCACCTTTTAGTCCCACCTGTTTGAGAATTTAGTCCCTTAAAGTGACTAAAATTAGTTAGACTAGTTTTAGTCACCCCCATCCAAACACCCCCCTAATTCAGCTTCGCGCAAAGTGATAAACAAAGTCCAACACCCTATAATAAATAATATAAAAACCATAATGCATAGAGTTGTTTATAGTATCTAGGTCACTAATATGTTTACACACAAATGAGGAAAATGCCAATGCAATCAAGAATCTTCACGAGACACATGGTAGGCATCAAGAATTGGATGGCTATACACATGGCAAGCATCAACAATTTGATAGTAAGATTACACGTAACTGCAGTAGTGTACGCAATGCGATCTTTATGTTTCTCGTAATCCTCCGTGCTGCTTGAAGACCACACATGGGCTGCTCTTTGCCTTCGTTTTTTTAAAATAATAGCACGCACGCTCCTTTCACTATTGTGATAACCATCAAATGCTATATTGTACAAGCTCCATAAAATCTTTCTTTCCATTCCTCCATTTGGAGAAAGAAAAAGAGTTAGTGAACAAACAAAACCCCCATCTCCCAATCGAGACATTTATATTAGCAAAATGTCAATTTTTGGCCATTCAACTATCGTCTCGGTTTGGTTTTGACCATCGAACAACAAACCAGGAATGTTTTCCCATCCAACCATCAAAACCATTCATAGCCGTTGGTACTCACCATATATACTAAGGTCCTATAAACTCGTTAGGATGCAATACAATGTCGCGCTTCAGAGAAACAAATGAGTGGGTTTCCTCGACCCTTGTGTTATTTGCATGTATCAACACACTACCCTAACTAAATGGAATGACAACAACCATGATGAGTTCTTCGAGAAAGGTGCTAAGACTCTTCAAGAGAGAGAAGTTATACATGAGCTTTCCCTAAAACATGCTAGGTGTCACGTGGCGGCCAATATTGGGGAGATGGTTTTGAGATACTAAGACAAGGATTACAAATGGGCACCCTACAACTTCGAGTATGCATAGTTTATATCATTTTGAAATGATACAGTTGTATTTTCAGACTAATACTTAACCTCATGCAGCCAACACTGGATTGCTTTTATGATAATACCGAAGGAGGGCAAAATCTTTGGCGTCAACCCTATTGATTACTCACTGAGTGATCTGTTCTCCAAGTTTACTGCCATCATTTAGCTATATGTTCAACTATTGCTTATTGAATATATTTGGATGCCTACACGCAATCAGATCCTAACTTCTCATCTATTTCTTCCAAACGGAGCATATGTGTGGTACGTTATGAAAGGAGGAAAACATAGTCGTACGAAACTGAAGATAATGAATGTTTGTAGTACAAACTTCCCATGCCACAAGCAAGAACAAGGTACCACGCACTATGGCTATTACGTTTGCGAGTACCTTAGGATCAGTGGGAGGCGACACTGCACAAATTAAATCGTTCCTTTATTATTTACCGACATTCGACCAACTCAGTATTTACCGATGCATTCGTTGCTTTATCTCTATCTAAAACGTGCTTTTCTATTTTTTAATTTCAGTTACCTTCGCTTCGACGGTTTAGCTGCAGCCTTGAAGTGACACATCTTCTAGACATAGTCGCTGACCGATGTTGTTTCACTATGCATGAAGTGATCAATTACAGGGGCAAGTGGTTCCACCCTGAATTACATTTAGCAGAGGAAGAAATTAAGATACCGTCATCCGCGTGAGTGGGACAATCAAAAGTGGCAACTTTTTGTTCAGTGGATGTCGTGATGGATAACTTGTGTTGTTTCATTGTAATACGTGTTAAAATAATGTATGCTTAAGTATCTTTTGTTACATATACTAGCTTATTATATGCAAATAATTGGAAAATATCGCAAGAAATAATTTTCAAATTTTATTTCCAATTTAGAATTTGGTGGGAAATTTTATTTTCAATTTTGGAATTTGGCGGGATTAATTATCTGCAGGTGCTACTACTGCAAATTTGATTTCCAGTAGGGTCGGGTCGCTCCCTGATCCGCCTATGCAACTGGTATTCGCAAGCGCGGGCTATATATACGGGCAGCCGCCCATGGAAATACTATTTGCAGGTCCGGCTCATGGGGTCACCTGCCCCAGCAAATGACATTCTCGTATAATCTACTGGTGTGTGGGCGCAGCTGCTTGGAAGTGCAGGTGTGGTTGCCATGCCACTGCTTGGAACCGCCACTGAGGTGAGGAGGCCACATCAACTCGCTCGATTTAATGTCAAGCAATTGACAAATAGCATATGGTGACTCTTATAGTTAAGATTAACGATACTGAGGGTAAGATCAAGTTGGGCCATATTCCTCTAACGTCTTGTACAAAGGCTCATCGCACCCTGTTAGATGGTGGCTCTCCTGCATTTGAGAGTGTGGGCCAGTGTAGTCGCCAAGACCAGAACCACTGGTCTTCTCTGAATTGAGCCTAGTGCCACGCACCGGGTGAGGTGCAGCGCCTCCTCTTCACACATATTGCACCAGTGTAGAGAATGATAGGATGGAGCATATGTACTACTGATTCCAATATTATCTTTATTAAACCTGACGAGGTGTAGGTAGTACCAGTGGCGGAGCCAGCTTTTGGCCACAACTAGGGCCAAAATTTAGCTACCCAACTTAGCATCCAACAAGCCACATATATCGTATGTAGAGCAATAGCAACCGTATAGAAAATGACCTAATTTGAGAAGAAGTTTGAACTTAAATGAATAATCATGCAATTCAGCAGTTAAGAACAACATCTATAAAAAATACCTAGTAAAATAAGATTCCAAAGTTTCAACGAATTGCAAGCCTAATTCTAAAATTTCAGAGAGCATAGATGATTCAACTTTCAATCAAAACTACCTGTACCAATTAGTGAATTGAATAGAAACTGGAAAGAGTAAGATTAGAGAGAAGAAGCACATAAGCAGTCCTACCCTTTATTTTGTACTAGCAATTGCAAATCTGAAATTTTAGAAACTGAAAGGAGCCACATGAGTGAGTTAGAGGAGGCTGGTAGCGCATTGGCGTCCTGCTTGTCCTGCTCCTTCCAGCCAGCCATCAGCACCCGACGGTGGTCATGGTTGCCTGCTTAGCTTGTCCTACTCTGGATAGTAGGGGCAACAACCAGGACTCCAAGAGGCTGTGCCTGGTCACCGCGGGCGGACAAGCGCGCTAACCGATGGTGGCGGTCAGCGGGTGGAGCACCAGGAGGCGGCCGACAGGGGTCACGCATGGAGCGGTGGAGGCCTGGAGGGCCAGATGGTGGTGGCGGCGGCGGGATCCCCTCACGCTCCCTCGCGCTGTCGTCGGGGGAGAAGATGTGCTCATGTCTGCCTACCTATCTGGTGTTGGCATGGGCCCGCAAGGCTTCTTTTTGGGCTAAAAACTAAGAGAACTCGTGGGTCTCGCTGGGCCACGACTAGGGCCGCGGCCTGTGCGGCCCTAGTCCCAGCTCCGCCTCTGGGTAGTACTCCTATCCATGAGGTGAGGGATACTGCTAGCTCTACACTAGCACGTCTAGGTAACCAAGCTTCATGCTTCAATAAACATGAACCAAGACCTCAGGCAAGCTAGGTCTACGTTTTGCCAAGATCTACTTGTGTCCTTGCCAACATTTCAGACGCATCCTAGAACAGCATACAATCATGCGCATTTAGCTGCCTTACCTTATCCTTGATCCTTCCTGGTGCATATCATTCCTAAATTGTAATAAGAACATAGTATCAGGGACAGGAAAGGTGCATCATCTGGATGTAGGGCTACTGGGCAATAATGTGAATAAAACATGTATGCAAGACAACAGGAATGACCAAAACAAGCATGTGTATATGAGGACCAGGTGTGTCCGAGGACCGGTGGATTGTCGCTTTTCAGTGTCACGAGTGATTGACAACGTTGTGTGGACTAACTCTTGGCCTAGTATTGCCGGTGTTGGATGCAACTTGAATTGCATTGGTGCGGGTAAAGAACAAACGTGAAAGGTCTTAGCCAGAGTGGCCTTCGAGGATTGGAGAGACAAGTAGGTTTGGTTCGAGGGACCCGATGGCCAAACGGGATCAAGTGCGGTTAGCATGGTGCAAAAAGAGCAAGACGAGGTCGTGGACTTGGAGCCGGTGCAAGGTAGAGGCTAACAACCGAAGCTTGTACACGGGGTTTGGTGGTTGGGCCACAAAAACATCGGAGGAGGGTTTCTCGGTTTGGACCTCAAAACCAAGCCCGAAGGCCCAACGTGACGGAGACGGTGATCCGGGCATCACTATGTCAAAACTCGACAAAGGAGACACACTAATAGGCGACACGGAATTGAGACGCGTCACCAATAAGTTATTGGAGACGCGGATTGACTAGACGCGTCACCAATAAGTCTGCAGAGTCTCCTATGTACCTTAAATAGGCGACACTTCTTAACAACACGCGTCGCCTATAACTGCCTCAGGTATAGGAGACGCGTCCACATGAACACGCGTCTCCTATGACTGGGTATATCGGTGACGTGGTTCATTTACCCGCGTCACCTTTGTTGAATGAAAGTTAACATCCAGACATCATATTTCAATGAGAAGCAAAATCGGAAGCAACCTTGGCTTGGGCCGCAGTGGCCTTTTAGCCGGCCCACGAAGTGGCACCGCGCCGGCGCGCCGCACAAGTGTTAGCTAGGGTTAGCACCGGGTCACGCTCTCCCCTCTCTATCCCCTCTCCTCACCCTCCGCCGTCGGCCGCCGCTGCCCCCTCCCCTCCCTACTGTCGCCCCACCGCCGCCGCACCGCCCCCTCCCCCGCGACTGTCTTTGATTGGGTGTCTGGATGTTAAATTCTTGGATGGCCTGTTGCAGTTGTCTGCACGATTTAAGAAGAAGCAGCAGGGAGGCGAATACACGGACAGTGGAGCAAGGGTTGGAAAGGAGAAGGTTAGGTTTCGTTAATTTCATCTAAATTCTTTGCAAATTTGTGACATTCTAGGGATATGCTAACCACCAATCAGAGCATAGAAGGAAGGATTTCAGTTGAAGGTTCACGTAACCTGCAGACCAATTTTGGTTATGTCAAACCAATTAAACTGATTTCTTTTGTGAATTTCTGGAATTAATTGGCCAGGAATCTCAACCTAACCCAATAGCGAAACTTGTGGTGGTTTCACCGAAATCTGAATGGTGGTTTGGGAGTTATACACTTATACCCAAAACTGTATTGCTCTCCTGTTAGTAAGCACTTGTACTGGAATCTATTCGTCTATTTTCCTCCAAGCTAGAGGCAGAATTCCACCTGCTTGTTTCAACGAAAATTGTAGGAAATTTTATGCTGATATCCAAGGTGTATTTTTATTTACTATGTTTGGTTGAGGGGATCAAATGTTACTGACTAAAACAACAAAGACCATAGAAATTTAGTCAAATTTTCAGAAACAGTGAGATTTAGGAATTTAATAGAGTTAGTGATGCCAATAGGAACCCAAACAATTAAGGTCCTTTGTCCTTTGCAAGGATCCTGTTGCATCTGCCAGTAGTACAAAGCTTTTTTCAAAAGTGCACCGAATTTCTTAAGGCTGACATTCTGATCAGGCTTTGTTTTCTTTTTTCTGGGTCCCTTGCCCGGTGATCTGCATGTGATTGCGATCCACTACTGTAATCCTCAATAGTCTATTTGGGTAAGTCCCACAATTATAAGTACTAAATATATCTAAAACGTCTTTGCCAGATTCATGTTACTTGTCGCCAGATCGTGGTGTGATCTGCATCCTTGTCTTTGGTATGAAACCAATTAATTGTCTATGATCTGTAGGGGCCTATGATACTGAGGAGGCAACTGCTCGTGCATACGACCTTGCAGCTCTCAAATACTGGGTCCTGAAACAGTACTCAATTTCCCCGTAAGTTCCTGCAAGCTACTAGAAAACAAGCTGTCCCATTCTGCAAGAATCGCCCAGGATTATTAGTGTTAGCAAACTACTCTGTATTGCAAACCACAAAACAGTCTATGTTTGTATATTTGTCAGCATTATAAGCACAGTGAGTTGATATAAATATTTGTACTTGATAGCTGTTGGTACTTGAGAAATTATTCTTGTATCAACCATGCTATTCAATGAGAAATTTATTGTTACTCATGTCTATACTGTCTTTGGGACCCATAATTGGAGGGAGCATGAGTATCTTGGGCAGCCATACCTATAGTTTGAGCTAGCTGTTGGTACTTGATTTGGGGGGCACAGGAATAATAATTTGGAGGCTAATTTGATTCAGAAATGCTAACTTTTATAATTTGGCCCATTCTGATTATTTGTTTTCTTGTGATTACAACTGGATTAACCCAAGTAATTTATGTCTGTAGATATTGAAACTTGCATTGAGAGGCAAGATGATGGCTTCTGTCAGAATCTGTGAGTGAACCTTAGACAGGTTGGTTAAGTTTGAAGTGTTTCTGCTCTCTACAAGCAGCATTTATGCACATAAAGTAGTATATCTGGTCTGCGGTCCTTTCTACTAAAAATCAGTTTCAGAGTTCACATTGACATGGGTTTGCAGTCCTTTCTACTAAATTTTGAAATGTGTCCAATATGATCTGGTCTGTATGCTGTGTGTGCAGGAGCACTTTAATGGAGCAAAAGGTGTTTGCAGGTGCACTTGATAGATAAGAATGATTGGGCATCAGACAATGAAAAAAGGTACTTTGATTGCATCTAGTTGCCTCTTTCCATCTAAGTTACAGTATTTCAATGTGCAACAGCTTTTGCACTCCAGTTTTATGTCTATAGTTATTATCTCATTATCATCAGGTTTCAGTTATGATATTTTTTAGGTTTGTTGCATGTGGCTGATATCATATGGGGACGCATCCAGATACAGACAGAGCATGATCTTATATTGTTAGCCCCAGTTTTTGTCTCACCCAGCCAAACAAGCTATTCTTGTACTCAGACTTGGTGCCTAAACTTACCAGTTTGTTTCGTGTTTCTGAATTGCATGCTACTAGTTGCCTAACAGCTTGTTCCTGTTGATTATTGCTCTGGTGGTGATTTCTGTGTTGGTTGCTGTCAAGTTTTCTTGCTTGAGTTGAGAAGTCGTTGGTCTGTTGTGTGTTGTCTATTGCTTGATTATTGTCTGAGAATACAGAGCAGCAGTCAATGGAAGCTTAAACTTATCTGATGTGTTATAGTCTATTTGAGGTGTGCGTTGTAATTTCTTCTTTCTCTAGGGAGTTAGTTGTAAAAAGACATGTTGTAATCAATGATTTGAGAGCTTTTTGTAATTTTATTTTTTTGTTTTTTGATTCATCAAAGGAGACGTGGGTTGCCAACCCGCGTCTCCAATGACCCTCTCAAAGGAGACGCGTTTCACCTTAGACGGTGTCTCCAATAACCAACTTGGGTGACGCGGGTAACTAAACACGCGTCTCCAATATGTCAGTCATTAGTGACGCGTAAAATCCGCGTCTCCTTTGACTTTACATTAGAGACGCATCTTTAGTTACGTGTAAAAAACGCGTCTCCTTTCACTGTCTAGACGCGCCGCCAATAAGGATTCCTGACATAGTGCATGTTTGGGAAACTTTGAAGCGGTGGACAAGTGGCGGGATCCTGGAGCTTGCGTCGGAGGGAAGCAAGGCCGAATGGACGGCGTGCCCAGCCGAAAGAAATATCTGCAACTTCCAAGAATGCCCCCGAGGGTGTGTATCGTAGAGTTAAGTTGTAGGGGTAGTTTAGTCTTTCGGCGGCGGCCATATATACTCACCTTGGTGGGAAATGGCAGCTACCTCTTGCAAACCCTAGTTCATTTCTTTCTTGTTTCCCTAGGCTCGACAATTGCTTCATGTTGTGAGGGAGAGAGGGGAGGTCTACTCCACTTCTATTTCCTCCACTTTCAAGTCGGTAGGATGAAGGGAGGAGGCTAGACACTTTGTAAAGATGTTGACCTTGTGATGTTTAGTGAATTCGTGGTGCTCAAGTCTTGAATCTTTGTCTCCTTCGTGTTTTTCTTTTTTGGGATTTTCGGTGGAATTTTGGGGGAATTTTGTGTTCGTCGGATTTAGGGCCGTTTCTTTGTTGGATTTCGTTGGGGATTTACTCATTTACATTTTGTCATTCAGTTTTTTAGATTCAAAAAGTATTTATATGATAATGTTCTTTCATGACAATATACACATAAGAGTGGTTCTCTGATCATCAAAAAGGCAATCAAGGTAGGAAGGAAGAGAGGAGAGAAATATTTGAGGTGCAATGAGCAAACATGGTGCAAAGTGGGTTTTTGTATTGCACATGAAGGACAAACGGTGTGATGCACAAAAAAATAGTTATCTACATCCGTAAGTCTTTACAAATTATTTTTATAGTGTTGTTTTGTATGATAATATGGTACAAATATTATCAATATTTTTGTTTTAGTGATAAGGTAGCTGCAAAAGCTCTCTCACGTCCCGCAGCAACGCGCGGGGAATCACCTAGTTGAAATATAGAGAACCACCCACGACACAGGAAGACACTGCCACCATAAGTGTTATATGGCTTTGATCTTTTCTAGTTAATTAGGTATTATAGTTTTTTATGGTCTTACTTAAAAGCAAAAGGAGGCGGTGGTTGATGAGGTATAGCCCGGTCCTTTTGAGCAATATACTTTTCTAGCATATATGTCCCATTACAGAGAGTTATGCTTTGATTTTGACCAAGAATCCTTAGTAGGCTATCATTATTAGAGTATCTTTGTAAAGACCTTGTAGTGAATCTCTAGCCATTCGCCTTGAAAGCAGTTAGGCCTTGTAAAACATGGAAACTTGAGAGAAATATCTTATGGGTAAAGTCATACAACCTCTGCAGGTTATCTAAATGTTACAACAGCTGTGCTCACGGTCAGGAGCAGTTTGGACTCTCACATGATTAATTCACTTGAATATGTCTTAGCTTGTTGTTCTTTATTTATAGTATAGTAATGCTCTCTATTGTAATTTTTGTTTCATATCAACTTACATTTGCTAGTAAGTAGTTACATAATAAAACTTGATCAACTAAAAGTGCTAAGTGTAGTTAACCTGGCATTTCAGCCTTCCACTATATAAAAACTTGCATGTCATTTATTTCCATGATTTACTAAGTACAACATGTCACACCCGATTTTAAGAACAAAACCAGATACCCCTCAGATACGCGCCATGATCAAATTTACTCCATATGGTGACTTCATCAGTGAATAACAACAACAATATCATCTAAAGAATATATAAAGAGTCAAGTTATTACATCTAATTCATGAACCACACGAGGAACCCCAAATACTCCAAAAATTAAAACATGGTATAGAAAAATAGGAAAAAATTCTAGATAGTTCTGAAAAATTCCCATTAGGCTTCTAAACGCATTTTTGAAAACTTAGCATACTCAAACACACCTAATGCAACTAGCATACATGCGAAGAACACACCATTAGAACATATGTTGTTTTAATTTGACTTACAAAATGTTTTTCCAATACTAAATTCACTGTTAATTATATAAACCTTGGAATTTTTAAAAATTACAAAAATCATTGTACTAATGGCGCTATCTATTCAAATCCCAAAATCAATAATTTTAGGGTGTGACACGTACAATATAGCTCACACTTGTCTTTATTATATTGCATCTACAACATACAGATTGCTACATAGATTTGGAGAATTTTATGGATAATTTGGATAACTTTGATAAGTTCTATGCGAGTCCTCTACTCAACTACATGTGGATAGATGATATTTTGCTATGCTTTTAGTTAAGCACTGATACGTTGATTCTTCCTCTCTAACACTTGTGTCACTCTAAGATATAAAAAGTATTTAATGCTTTTTCCTTATAACATGCATGGTTGTGGTTCATTCACTACTTACGTCTATCATTTGTTTGAAATTTTAATCCTAGCGCACATATGAGATGCATCCATTTTTTTTCTAAACCCGCGTGTGACAGAAATTCTCCTGGCTTCTCTTAGTGTCAACATTTTTTTTAAGTTCCTTTAATACCATAGATGTTTTTCCATTTCATCGATTCTTTCGTTGCAATGGTGTTATGTCGTGGAAAAAGAAGATTTTTCCTTTCCCAGGTCATGCCCCCATCTATCAGTGTGCTCTTTCCCTCCATGTTCCTCTTCTCTCTCTCAATGTCCTCTTGCTCGTGTGCCGCCGTCGGCGCCTCTCCTCACCACTGGGCCACCCGCGCCACCACCGAGTGACTCATGCAGAGTGATAATGTGTTGAAATGTGCGACAAGTAAATAAAACAAAGTACAGAATTATTGTCGGATTGTGTCACCCTAGCTAGTCCAATACAAACTGTTATTTTTGCTTAGATTGCAAAGGCTAAATATGTCTCCAAGGATACCATCATTTTTTTAGATAACGGAACAATGTTCCAGCCTCAACAATCCGAAGATTGCCTGCGGCCATCATACAGCAGAAGAGCAGCAACTAAACTGCAACATTCAAACCCATACACCACTCCTGACAGCACCTAGGCTCTACCAGTTTAAACAAAAACCTCCCTAAACATGGCATCAGATCAATCCAACCGAACACACAGAAACTCAAAAACACTAGCTATCAATACGCTGTAAAGCATTCAACCCTCTCATAACATTAAAGGTTATGAGATCTTCCCAGAATCTAGTCTGAGTACCATCTTGTACATTAAACCTTCCCCTCTCCATTACAAGCTTTTTAACCTCCATTAAACCGAACCAAAAATGTGAGTCCCCTTTCTTTCCCTCTATTTGTGATAAAGTTCTACCCTTAAGGTACTTTTTCGTGAGCAATTGCTGCCACTCGCCATCTTCATTGATTAATTTGACAATCCATTTACTCAACATGCATTTATTTTGGATATCCAAATCGATAATGCCCATCCCCCCAACACTCCTAGGTTTATGAAGGCCATTTGGTCAACCTGTATTTCTTCTTATGCTCATCGCATTGCTAATAAAATCTTGATCTATATTAATCCAATTTCTCCAAAACACCTTTAGGTATCCTGAAGAAGGACATGATGAACATTGGTAAGCTCGACAAGACCGAATTTATTAGGACTAGTCTCCCTCCCGATGATAAAAGCTTATCCTTCCAACTACTTACCTTTCTTTGAAATCTTTCTTCAACCACCCTCCACTCCTTATTACCAAGTCTTCTAGGACTCATAGGAATACCCATGTACCTGAAGGAAAACTCACCCTCCTTGCATCCAAAAAGTTCCATATATTCCCCATTCCTCTCTCTCATGTCCCCGAAGTAGAATAACTCACTTTTCTGGAAGTTGATTTTTAGACCTGATAGATTTTCAAAAGCACTTAGCACTAATTTCAAGCCTTTGGGCTTCTCTAAATCATCGTCCAAGAACAGAATCGTATCATCTGCGTATTGCAAGATTGAGAGACCGTCCTCCACTAAGTGAGGAACTAACCCATCAAAAACACCCAGGTTCTTTGACCTCTCAATCAACACGGCAAACATATCTGCAACCAGATTGAAGAGAATAGGGGACAAAGGATCTCCCTGCCTAAAACCCTTCTTTGTTTGGAAAAAGTGACGCAAGTCGTCATTCACCTGTACACACACACTACCCTTTGTAACCACTTACTAGGGAATCCCTTCATCCTAAGGACCTATTGCAAGAAGTTCCAATTAATTTTATCATACGCCTTCTCAAAATCAAGTTTGAGAATAAGGCCTTTTTGCTTCTTCCTTTTTAGCTCATGAATAGTTTCATGTAAGAAAACCACCCCTTCCAAAATATATCTTCCAGGCAGGAAGGCAGATTGAGAAGGTTTAGTAATTCTACATGCAACCGAAGTGAGTCTATTTGCCAACACCTTCTTAAAAATCTTGAAACTAACGTTAAGCATACAAATGGGCCTGTATTGCTGAATTTTCCTGACCTCCTTCTTCTTTGGAAGTAAAGTTATTACTCCAAAGTTGAGGCAGAAGAGAGGTAGGTCCCTAGCATGAAAGTCTCTAAACATGGCCATTAGGTCATCCTTTATGGGACTCCAAAATACTTGATAAAATTATGCAGGAAAACCATCAGGCCCCGGTGCTTTATTATGCTTCATCTAGAAAATGACCTCACTGACTTCCTTTTCAGAAAATTCAGCCACTAGCATTTCACTCTCCATATTTGTGATCTGAGGAATATCCTCCACCAAAGACTCATTGAGTGATAAGCTGCCAGCTTCTGATCTCCCGAAAAGATTCTTATAATATTTTGTTATGTAGCTATTAAGCTGTTCCTCTCCTTCCATAATCCCTTCTTCTTGTTCAAGGCGGAATATTCTATTCTTCCTTCTCTTTCCATTTGCTATCATATGGAAGTACTTTGTATTGTTATCTCCTTTTAAAATTTTAGTGGTCTTAGCTCTTTGAAACGACCTTAGCTCCTCTTCCCTGAGTGATTGCGTAATTATTTCATGAACGCTCTGCTTTAAGTCCCAATCACGCTGACTTAGCAGCTGAGACTCCGCCTTCTTATCTAGTTCCTCCGTCTTCTTCAACAGTTCTTGCTTTTCTTTTTTGTAGGCACCATTCATATTCATTGCCCATCCTCTCAGATGTTGTCTCAACCTTCTAATCTTGTTTTGCCACCTTTGCATCGGGGTACTACCTCTATTCTGTTTTTTTCCAAACTCCAGAAACCACCTCGAAAAAGCCCTCTTTCAACAACCAACCCAGCTCAAATTTAAAGGGCGGTTGTTTCTTGGGTTTATCCTTTTCTCATGTACTTAGAACGAGAGGTGTATGATCTAAGATTTCCCTATTAAGGGCTTCCACTGTCGCTAGTGGGAAATCCTGCTCCCATTCTGTACTAACCAACACCCTATCCAACCTCTCATATCTAGGTACCCTACGAGAGTTAGCCCAGGTGAACTTACGACCTGACATCTCTATCTCTCTCAGGTCTAAACTATCAATGACCGCATTGAAAAGGAAGGGCCATCTATCCTCCAATCTGTCATTGTTTTTTCATTGCTGCTCCGAATGATATTAAAATCCCCCCCTATGCACAAGGGTAACTTTTCTTTACTACAAGATTGCACTAGCTCGGTAAGAAATGGTTCTTTGAACTCCGGTTGGGCTGCCCCATACACAGCCACCAACACCCACTTGAAATCATTTCTCCTGTCTCTTACTCTAAATTTTACAAAAAAATCTCCATCATCAATACTCCCCACATCCAACACATCTAAGTTGACTACTAGCAAAATACCCCATGATCTCCCATGAGGTGCAGTCCAGTGCCACATGAAGTTTCTCCCCCCACTAAAAATATTTAGTGATTCTTGGGAAATTCCTTCTTACCCGTCTCCAACAGAGCAATAAACGCTAAGTTCTGCTCTTTGGAAGTCTCCCTTAGAAATCTTGTTTTAGCCAAGTCACTAAGACCTCAGCTATTCTAAAAGATTCCTTTCATTTGGCACCTTTTTTAGAGAATTTGGCTCTTATTATCTTGGAAGTCTTTCTCAAACACGACTTAGCGTGAGACTTGCCCTTACGCCTGAAATCATCATGTTCGCTGTCTAAAGGGAAACTTGATTCATCAAAAATTTCTTCCACTAGATCCCCACATAAGCTTTTTAGAGCTTTTCTTTCTATGTCCTCCACACTCTCCTCCTCGCTCTCATAATCTAGCCAAACTTCGTCAGACCCCAACTCCCCTACTTCCCCTAGCTTCGTCAGACCCAAGACTCAATAGATTGTAAAATTTTTTGTCTTTTTTCTAAACTAGATTCCCCTAGGTTGAGTCCTATTTGTTGTAAACAATCTAAAGCTAGATCTTCCTAGAAACCCTCTCCTCGGCCTTAGCCAAGATGTGCTCGTCTCTCGACCGCTGAAGCCTTGGACTAGCCCTGACCTGCAACTTAGCCTCAGAAACAGCCGCTGCTTCTTTGACCCTGTCGCCGATCTCTACCTCCTTGACTCCCCCGGACAGCCCCCCATCCTCAAGCATCTCCTTCTCCTGCTGCCAGTCATCCTCCCCAGCCATCACCTTGTCCGCGAACTCCTCAAACACTTCGTCAGCTGCCTTGTTTAGGATTTCTTGCACCTTTGCTCTCAGAAAGGCCAGGAACTCCCCCTTTGACATGCTCTGAACTTGTTCCTTCCATGGCTCAAAATCGTCCTCAACAACATGGGTGTCCTTAGCCACCTCAACTACCTCACTGCTGTCCACCCCGCTCTTCTATTTCTTCGGCATCCTCCCTTGCCCCTCTTCCTCTCCTTGCTGCCCGCTCTCAAAAGAACCCTCCCTGTCTTTTCCATCAACTCCCCGAGGCCATTCAAATTCTGCCTCCTCTCCATTCTCATCAATCCCCACCTTCTCCACATCAAAAACCAACTCAAAATAGTGATCCGCAACAACCACATCAAGCTGTTCCGGAATCAAGCTCGGATTAAGGACAGCCACCTGTATGCGCCCAAAGTTGTTTTTTCTAGTAGTCTCCATGTCCACAATCTGAGTTGAACCAAGCATATAGACCCAACAACCCATAGCTCAAGGAATTCATTAAGCTGCTTCCGCAGCCCAAACACCCTAATCCACACTTTCGGTAGCAGGTAGCCCACCTCCTTTTCTTGCCGTAGCTCAAACTTCAGTCTGGTCCCCACAGTTACCTTGTCGCCCTTAATATCAACACCCCCAAATGCCACGACCCTCCGCAACTCCATTTTTGACGGAAATTTGGCCAAGAAGGAGTTCTCTTCATGAGCCTTAAGCTCCCAAGCCCATTTTCCCGGAAACAACCTCTCAAGCTGCCTCTTTACCTCTTCCATAGGAACTCGTCCCCCCTCTACCGAGATGAGCGCTGTCCTTGACTCCTTTGCTCTAGGCAATGGAGGCCGTGGGATGTGATAGAACCCAAGACCATGCACTGCATATCCAACAGCGTGCGCCACGGGCCTCGGCATCTTCAAAATGGGGCACTTGTAATTGACATGATCATTGTGCTTGTCACAAATCACACAATAAATCTCAGCCTTACAAGCAGCAGCAAAATGTCCCCTTTTAGAACATCGAGAGCATTTCACCCCTGCCACATCCTCTGCACCTGCCTGCTCCTCTCCATCCTCTGTCTCCTTCATCACCACATCACCATCATCTTGTTTCTGCTGCTGTGGCATTAGCATCTCCTCATCCCTCTGTGAATTGCGCTTCTCTTCATCAGCATTGGCTTCATGGCGCCCCTGCTCGTCCCTAGATTCCGGCCGTCCACGACCTCGCGGGCCTCCGCCACCGCGACCCGCTCGGCTGCGCGTCAGACCGCGCCCACGGAACCTACCTCCGCCTGCCCCAAGACTTCCAGAATCCCTGTCTTCAAAGTACCCGAAGCCACCAGCCCTCCTCTCGAGCTATCTGCCATTGTGCCAGTTGCCATGGCTGCGAGCAGCCACTCCCCACGACTGCTGCCGAAGCCCTCTTCCCTGCACCGGACCTCTAGCCTCGTGGCCTCCCCTTTGCCAGAAGCTTATGTCCTCCCGCTGTCGGGCAGCCATAGCGGACGACTGCGCCGGCGCCGAAGACACCGGGGACTCGCGTGACGGGATGCTGGACGAAGGCGTCGGCAGATGCGTCGCCGGGGAGGCGCACGACGGACGGCCGGTCGGTAGATTGGAATGCGAAACGCTCGGTCTGCCGCCTCTATGAAATAGAAACCTAATTCATTCAGACCACGAAAGGCCCGTACCGCCTGACCTTGGCCCATCCCGGCCCACGACGTCGGCCCAGCCAGTCGAACCGGTATGTGCACAAAGTTTTTGAATTTCAAATCCAGATCTCATCGGAGACTCTTCTTCCCCGTCGCCAGCGACCCTACGGGCAGCGACGACGTCCTTTCTTTGCACCAGTCCATCAACCTAATCGCAAAGCCTCTTTCACCCGATCGTCGATCTGTAACCCATAGATCCCCTAGTGACCTCATGAGGCTACCTCTCGGGTGCGGCAATGGCCCTTTCCATGGTTTGTTTATCTTTGGTTGCCGCTGCAGCACCTTAGGCTTCATGACCGGCGCCCTCTTGACAACTGCTGGGCATATTTCAACCATTGGATTTGCCCCAGAATCACTCTCCTCTCCGATCTTACCCTCGCAAGGAGCCCCTGTGCACCTTGATTTTGTCCCCCCATTACATGTGCTCGTCACCAGCTCCGGCGAGCTTTTCTCGTCGGAGCTGTCCTCTGCCACCAGAGCCCAAAAATGTGACCCCATGGCGGCCGGCCAAGCCACACTTGAAGCCGACCAAGAGCCCACACTTGATGCGACCGACTCCTCCGTCAACTGCTTGTCGTCGTCCGTCGTAGACTCACCCCCTCCATCGGAATCTGCATACACAGGTGCTCTTACCTCGGACCGCCACCCGCCGTCGCCCTTCGAGATCCACGGCCTTGGCGCAAGCGTTAGCCGTCGTCTCCTCCCGGCTGCCGGCTTCCACCCTTCGCTCTCCTCCCTCATCCTAAGCCCCCCGCGCCTCCATTTGCTTCCCAAGGATACCATCATATTACGTAATAACATACTAACTTGGATCGAGCAGAATCGGGATGACCTGCATAGAAGATTGTCTGGGAAGTCGAATGGCCGAACTGAGGTGTGGAGGCCACATCTGTCGATTTGCCTCTATCGATTTGCTCCATCCACATCTCGCCTCCGAAGTATTCGATGGCCTTGGCACTCGTGCATGTGCAACCATGCCACTGAGCTTGTACTCCCAAATAGTCTGCCCAGATGACCTGTCTCCGAGGTTGGCCACATTGTGTTTGTGTCACACACGAATGGCATTCGCAAACTCTAGTATAGTAGTTGGATGGCGGGGCTGAGGGTTGAGCATCACTTTTAGTGGCACATATGCAATTCTGGCAAAGTCACAATAACAATTTCAATCAATGAAAATAAAAAATTGTATTTTATTTTCATTTCTGATCAATATCCACTAGTAGACAAAGTGCTTTCCATCCCCTATCTTTAGTCTCGGTTACGTTTTGACCCGAGGCAATAGGCCTTTAGTCTCGGTTCACATTTTTTTAATCTAAGAAGGACCTTTAGTCATGGTGGGAACACTAGTAGAGAAGTTGTCATTAGTCCCGGGCCTCACAGGCCTTTAGTCCCGGACACGGGCCATTAGTCCCGGGCCTCAAACGCCTTTAGTCCCGGGCCTCAAACGACTAAAAGGGAACTTGAATGCTTATTGTATTGAGATCCCGTATGCAATGCATAATGGACTGACCGTTTCTCCATGCAAAGCTGGAATACTAGAAACAATAATATACATAGATTGAGCTTATATACGGAGTATGTCCTACCTTTATGTTGTAAAAAAAATTAAATCAGATGCCCACAAAGTGAACAATAAACCTGACCTCATAACAAACAGCTTCACATTACTCATAGTTAGGAACGGGCAGCATTAGTTAATGAATCGACCAGGCCAAAGTAACTGCTTCTTGCTATCTTAATTCCTGACCCACGCATTGCATCAGCTTATGGAAAATAACTCATACTAAAAAGTAATCCGTTTGAGAAAACTCCAAGTAAACGCAGATGACCAATGGTCATCTGCAAAAGACACTCATCTGGTCAAAATTATGTAAAAACTGAGGGAAACATCGCTTCATTTGGTCGGTCCTTATGAGGTTCTCAGCCTTCCTGATGACTGCCCTGGAGATCAGAAGTTGAGACTCAAATGCACTTCCAATGAAAAATGTTGGATTGTGCTGTCATGGCTCCAAATAAGCCGTGTATGCATTCTAGCAGAAACCATGTTCTTGAATCATGCAATGGAAATGTGTTGTTCAACCAACACAACTCCTGGATACATCAATGATCAGTTTAAGACTAGGGTCACATGGCTGTCAGCCTGTCATGGCTTCAAACCCACAAATAGGGCTAGTCTTATGGCTCCTTCCGTTAGATTGCGTCACCTGTAGTTCGGTTCATTCATTTTGAAAACGTTGCTGCACTGATACTCTGGCACGTACTAGCGATGGAGCTGATCGAAAGACTGAAATTACACTTATGTCTGTGAATGGGCCTTTTAATTTTATGGATTGAGCTCTGTCGTCGGAGGCTCTAACCGTTTCCGAATTGTCCCAACAAGTGCGTCTCCAGAGCAGTCATGTTGCAGTAAAAAACAACCAACGAGGTTGTACCAGGGAGCAGTGGTGGATACATAAGACCGATTAAAGGGAGTAATGGTGAATTGGTGATGGACATACACCATTTATACCAACCGATTTTTCATGTACTAGTAAGTATCCATATAGTTACCAATCCAACGACCAACATTGTATACATGAACCAGCGGCCCAGCCTTGCTACACATTAGGTTCATCCATTTGCAGATCGTATACATACCAAACTTGTCATTCTCTTCCTTCTGATCAAATGCCTATTATGCTAAGGTAGACCTTAGGTAGGATATACAAGCGTGGAGACTCTAAAGAGTGTCGCGTAGTTGGGAATGACCGGCGTTGGGATTATGTGATTCAGAATTAGGACAGGTCACATGGCTATGTTTGTGAATGGATGATTTGCTTCTGAGGGACGTACAGCGCCTGCACAAACGTCTCGTGCAGTATATCCAAATGATTGAGGCATATGGGCAAAGATCCTCCGGGTAGTGCGCTGCTCGTCAATTGTATTTTCAATCTGAGCGTCTCGTGCAGTATATGGGTAAAAGGATGCATAGATTGAGTATCCATAGAAGAGCA
This sequence comes from Echinochloa crus-galli, assembly GCA_900205405.1. Classification (NCBI taxonomy): domain Eukaryota; kingdom Viridiplantae; phylum Streptophyta; class Magnoliopsida; order Poales; family Poaceae; genus Echinochloa; species Echinochloa crus-galli. The sequence continues at coordinate 1,898,451 of OAMR01000079.1, forward strand.
GAGGGGATGAAGAGGAGCAGCAGCACGCCACCGTTGGCCCTATTCCCTGGTTGCACATACGAGCGATTCGTCTGTTAGAGACGAGCCTTTTTTTTTGTCATGACAATTGCTGCGTAGAAATCTGTATCTCGCTGGTGGGTAAGGATTTTGTAAAAGTAATTATATGGATTAAAAATTACAAAAAAACTTCTAGACCAAATAAAAGGCAACAGTTGACAAGCACATTCAAATCACACACTAAGTTAGATATTGTATCTTAGTACATATGGTCATATATCATCATATTATTACTACCATGAGTTATATTTTACTTAACCATTTCATTTTGTTTTTGGTTCTTACAGTAACTAGTACGCGAGACCCTAGCTCGCAGTGGTGGGACACTTGCCAGCCTAATATATGTCACACTCTAAATGTTTTATAATTTAGGATATGATTGGGTTAAACAATTAATGCAATTATTTTCCCTATTTTCTAAAATTTTCCCAATGCCTATATAATTAACAAGGAATTAATTTAGTATAGAAAAATAATTATTCTACAGGTTAAAATAAAACAACATAGGTTTTATGCTTTGCATTTATGCGGGTTGCATTTAGTGTCTTTATGTGTGCAAAGTTTTCAAAATACATTTAGAAGCGTAATAGCAACTTTCCAGATTTTTGGAACATGCTAAACTCTTTCTCATGAGCTCCAAATAGTTTATTTGGGTCCTCATGTCTAACTCTATCTCTAGGATTTTTTTCCGAGATTTTTGGAATTATAGAAGTATTTTTCGTGGCTTGAATAACTTATCTAGGATTTCTAGGTATTTCTTTGCATTGGAAAATGTTAGTATGGAAATAAAAAGAATATGAGCTATTGAGTTAAAACTATAAGCCACAGCCCACAGTGGTGGTTCTTGACTTCTTGACTCTTGAAGGGGATTAAAGATGCTGATGACTAACACCAAGCCTCGTTGCCGCGTGTTAGATGGCTCCGATGAATCTGCGTCTGGGCCAACGAAGTCATTAAGACCACTCTAACCACTGATCTTGTATGTGTATATCCTACTGCCGCATCCCCCATGCCAGGGTCATGAAAGGCCATGGATCTCATGGCTGCCGCCAGATACCTTGTTGATTCTGCCACTTGCTCCTGCATGACGATAGCATGAATGTTGCACAGGATTATGGTGAGGAAGGACAGGGATGCCATCGGCCATCCTCCATGGTGAGATATCTCCACCTCCCGACGGATCCTGCCTAAAATATTGCCCGCCACCCAGATGCCCTATGCTGGCGAGGGGCGCGGCGCCTCATCGTTTGCCATGCTAAATCTAGGTTTTGCCCATATCAACTATAGTCACTGCCAGCGTCTCACTACACGCACCCTGAAAGAACTTAGTATCTCAGCTCACACAAGCAGGTTTGATGCCTCATCCCCAATTCTTCCGGGTGCATACCATTCCTAATTTGTAGTCTGGCGGCAAACATATACAAGAGAAGGCTAATTGAGAAAATGAGATGTATCGTCTGCATAGAGGATTACTAGAGAGCCATGGGAATAAAATTTGCTACATGATACATATGAAACAACAGGAGTGACCAAACAAGAAATTGTATAGAAGCCTATATTAATGTCATTAATATGTGTGTCAACAACTATATGTACAAAAAAACTCGACATGTGGAGGGTAAGACCACCCCCACGGCATTGTATTAAGAAAGAACACCTTTTTACACAGGTCGAGAAAATCCCCGAACCCCTACCCCACTCATACACAGCGGCACCGCGGCCTAGTGAGATTAGGCCGACCTTAGACCTGTACTTTGACGTGGACAGATGAGGAAATTTCTTTCAACACGCACCTAAGTGCGCCACCTCCGGCCAACAAATTCGCCCCTCCAAGGGTTCGAACCGTGGCCGGCAGGGTAGCAAGCGGAACGCTGGACCAGTCGACCAATTGGTCTAGCGCTCGCTGGTACAACTATATGTTCTGGTATTCACATCAGGAAGTAGACTGGGTTCTGCTGCTTCTTGGTGTGAAAAAAACGCAGTTGTTTCTTTGATGGAGAGATGACCCCGAACTGCTGCTTGGTTATGGAGAGTTGTACAAACAGGGCCTAAATGGCAGGACTACCACCACACCTTGTCAGAAGGAATCAAAACGCAGCTGTAACCGTGCCGATCCTAATGTAGTAATCTGATGCCCTGATGTAGCAATGTAACCGATCCTATGACATGATTAGCTGGTGCGGTTGTGTAGTACTGAAAACTTGTCTCAGTTCCTTTCATTCCATTGAATTTTCTGTCCTTTTTCTCATCACAAGGATAATCAAATAAAACTGCATGTTATCAAGGGGATCGATAATAATCGTCAAATTCAAAAGTCCTCCATGATAGGCTTCATGGTTTCTAGATTGGGTTGCATGCTTTTGTCCTGAGGTGTGCCATGGGATTACAGTCTCCATCCACAGCCCTTAATAAACTTTGACTCAAAAAATAATAAATTTTCCCTGATCCCAATCTTCCATGTCAAATTGTCAATCGATTACTTTAATCCTGACTTATATTGTGGTGAAGATGCACAGTTAGCTAAAGTTTATCTTCTATATTTTAGGACGCTGGCGCAGATACCCGTGCTCCAGGCAAGTATTTTTCCGGCTATGATGCCGAAACCGGACGCCGATTCGGTACCGGCGGCCTGACGCGCGTCAGGCCGGCCATTCGTCTGTATGTACGAAAAATTATCCAAAATTTGATTAATTAGGTTCAAAATGTTCGTCTCGTAGAGTACAACAAAACTGTACAATTAGTTTTTTATTTCATCTACATTTAGTACTCCATGCATGTTATGGCATTTTGATATGATAAGAAATCTTCTTTTTTTCATAGTAAATTTGAGAGTAAATTTTTGGAACTAAACAAGGCCATGGTCTCCACTTCAAACGCCTAATAGATATCACAGGTGGACCTCACGCTGCAAGCGACTGGTATGCATAACAGGTGTGCCCCACGTGGTAGACTGGTAGACGAGGCAATATATAGAAGCGCCAATCTCTCAAATTTTATAGTATAGACTGAGAGAAGCCATTCTAATTAGAGAAATAAAATAGGCACTTATAAAGAATGGTATGTGAGGCAAGTTTTTCTTTTGGCAGTAACTTCCCTTCTTAACATAAAAGATTGAAGAATATGCTATACCGAATATTCTACTTGGGATCTGCATCCCTTTATAATCTATATATAGATGCGACTATACGGAGTATGCTAGTACAAATTTACTATACTGGTTTATCAACCCGTGACCTGCACGGCTCAACATTTTTTCGCTACAAGAAATTTGTTGATCTATGACGTTTAGTTTTCGTCACAGATCGCTAAAAGAACGTCATAAAACAGTACCTGTGACGTTCTCAAATTCTGTCATGTATTGAGCGTCACGGTTCGACCTCGTGACGTTTTTAACGAAAACGTCATAGATTAACTCAATCCATGACGATTTGACATTGTCATAAACCAGGCTCAGGCCCATGGAACCCAGCCCGAGCCCATTACTTATGACGAAAATAAACGTCACGGATTCGGTTGCCACGTCACAACTAGCTGTCATGAAGGATGACGTGGCCAATGAGGTGGCTGCTGACATGACAATGAGATGGATGCAAAGCCTGACGTGGCATCTGATGTGGCAGTGACATGGCATCTAATGTGGCAGTGACGTGGCAGCAACATGGCAGCATACGTGGCGATAATGACGTGGCAGCTGACGTGGCAATGACGTTTATGGGCCTAATTTAAAATGGGCCAAATTTGGCCCACATGTTTTTACCGGCTAACAATTTATTTCATCACAGCCCAATAATCACAGCACACAACAGATTAAATATAAGTTCCATCTCACCACAGATTAAACATCTCAATACATGGAACACAATTTATCAACCAAAAACTCAAAGTAACAGCACAGGTTATAAACCGAATGATAATTGGCAAGGAATAACTCTATCTCAACATCAAAGATAAACCTAAGAAATAACTCCAATTTCCAGCACACTAGATACGCCTTGCTCTCTGTTTTCCTGCTCCCCTGTTTCTGAGACCTTATGAGTTCGTAGGAATCCTGGAAAAAAAAGGCCATGTCAGGTTTGCTTCAGACATAACAAACTGCAAATAATGAAGGGTAACATACTGCATTCATCATCGCCAATGTAATAGTCTACCGGTATGCATACAAGTGACAAGTGCTTATTACTCTAAACATTGATCCCGAACTTATGGATAGCTAATTCAAATCAAGGTTCACGGAAGTGACACTGATATGACCTAGGCCTAGGCTGAGTAAACATAGATAAACATGATTAAGCATTTGCAATTTGAAGGCATAAGTAGAGATTTCCTAAGGGAAACAGATGGATTTTCATGGAAACGATCAACAGATTCATATGTGCTTCATACCTTCTTCTATGAAACAGTTGTTCTTGACTCTATGTTCTAGCCTCCTTGGCTTCTTGCAATCAACAAATAGCTAGCGGCCAAAGAATCAAACTGATAGTGTAAAATCATGCGCCTCTGCCTACCTACTGCTTTCCTGGTGTCTCTGCAAGAAGAAAAAATAGTGGGAGGTAGTGTACTATATCAGATGATTCAAAATAGATGATTCTACGGTACTTAAATGGGTATGGTGCATGACATGTTAGAGCTAAGACAATAATTTTGGCAAATCATTTTTTGTACCTGGAGACAGATAACATCAGACTTACTACATGACTTAGCTGTCCTATAATAGAACAGATATAATACAATAGAGATAATACAGTAGAGATAATGCATAGAACAGAGCCAGCAGTGGGTGTAGCATTCAAACTGCAATCACCTATATAGCAAGATTACATTGCATTGCACTATTATTGAAGAATTTGTTCAAAATCAAACCAAGTGAGCTGCTGCTGTACTACTAGCTAGACTACTAGTACTAATCATCTTATACCAAATAGCCATGATTTTCACAGGACGCTGCAAAATACACATAAGAGCACCTGACCATTCAATGATAACGCAACGAATTACTTCAGCTACATACAAACTACCCAGCTTATCGTCACAAATGACATGCTAATCCACCAAAGAAACCGGATGCGCTTCTCTCACCTGCATCTGCAGGTACAGGCGGCCTGTACCCCTGCATCAAAGCAATCACCGAATCATGCTACCATGAAGGGAAAAGACCAACCGAAATTGCAACGGAATACCCCAGATCCGGGCGGGGAGAGGCGGAATCAAACTAAGGGAAGGTGGAAGGGTGGGGGGAGAAACCTCGAATCCAGCTTCCTTGGTCCAGTTCCGCTCCAGCAGGTGGATCTGTGGAGCAGCGAGAATAGGGAGAGAGAGCCACCAACCGGATCTGGGGCTGGCCAGGCGTCCTTGGCCGGAGGAGTGGAGGAGGAGCCGGTGACCGAGGAGGAGAATGCGCGAAGCCGCGGCGAGACGGAGGCGCGGCGGCTGCGAGAGGAGGCCGCGCGAAGCGGCAGCGAGGCGGAGGCGCGGCGGCGAGGCGGAGGCGTCGCGGCCGTGCGAGAAGGTGTAGAGGGGGGCGGGGGAGGCGAGGAGAGAGCGGGTGGTGGAGGAGGCGAGTAGCCTGGAGGGGGGCGCGAGGGGAGACTGGGATGGGCGCGGGTGAAGGGAGTGAGGAGAGCTAGGGTTTCTCGTTCTTTTATACCATAGGGTCACGATTACAATCGTTGGATCGGCGATGGATGGTCAGAATCAGTTGGGCCATTTGGGCCAAAATGGGCCTTAGTGTATTTCTTCTCAGAATAATGCTTTTCTTTTTCTTTTTTCATTTTATTGCACCATTGTGAAGTAGCACATAAAAGTAATTATCTTATATACACCAACTCATTTTTTATATGTAATATAATACATATGAATTGTATTCAAGAAGTTTAAAAAGTTTTATAACTGATTTTCTATTTTCTATATGTTAAATGAATTTCCACGGAATTCTTGGAAATAATTACAATTTGAACTACATGTATCTCAAGTATTATTTTAAAAATTGTGTAAAAATATTTTTTAAAGTATCTATAGCTATTGTAACACATAACCTGAAAATAGATGTAAAGTTTAAATGTTTGCTAGGAATAATTCAAACTTCTACTTGCAATCCTATTATAAAATAATGTTGATAATACCTAAAACTTATCAAATAATACTAAAAGTTGACATGGAATCATTTTACCAATGTATAAGCTTGAAATAAAAGTTTTATAAGATTTTACAAAAGTTGGTTTATAGATTGTTCATAAAATGGATACATTTCAAACATAACTTCTTATAACCTAAGTCAAACTTTGAGATTTGAATACCTTGTAACATGTTTGGACTCATATGCACTTAAAAATTGAACAAAATCTTACTTTTACCCTGTACAAAATTTTAAGACCATACATTGTTCACAAATAAATACATCTCTCATATAGTTTCCTATAACTCAAGTCTGACTTTGAGATTTAAGTCGCCATTACATTTTTGAACTCATATGGAACTCAAACATCGATAGAACCTTATATTCACCATACCACTACAAAATATGAAGTTAGATGATGTGAAAACTCAAGAATTAGAGTCCAAATTAAAACAAATTGAAGCAGAATTAGACTTTAAGCATATGTTTGACCAGAGTCAAACCTAGTGTTTACTTCAATTTTACCAAAATTAATCAAGCCAAAAATTCAAACAATGATTCAACAAAGAAATCATGGTCATGGTAAGTGACCACAAAGATTCAAATCACACCTTTTGTTTTTCAAAATTTAAAGTTCTTTTAAACAAAACCTAAAAGTCCATCTTTTCTGCCTAATTTATAGCTCAAATCAAAAACCGTCCAATACCAAAGTTTTAGAGAATACAATTTTGAGAAACTTTTGTTTTGACAGATTTTCGAGTTTCAATATAAATGTTTGTCTAAATCTCAGTCAAATCAAGTTTGACTTCGGTCAACTCCCTTCTATAAATTGATATGACAACATACTTTCTTCATCATACTTGGATAGATCCTTATGTTCACCATACCATTACAAAATATGAAGTTAGATGACCAACTATTAGAGGAAAAATATGATTTATCAATTATCTTTTGATGCAAAAAAGAAGAAATATAAAAACAAGACCAAATTGAAAACAAGTATGCAAAAAAAAATATAATATGAAAGATCGTGATTTTAGAAAATTTCAGAAAAAAATCATCAAATTTGGAGTTTGTATGATGAAGAAATACTAATTACAAATTTTAGTTATAGATTAAAAAGAAAAAAGATGGTGAGGGAAGCAGCTAGGGCCGCCACGTGGCCCAACGTCCATATGTGGATCCGAAGCAGTCAACCAAATGGGTGTTGCCACGTGGTCAGAATATGTGAAATTGTATATATAAACTGTCATCCTTGTATAACCACATTCGAAGGCGTAGCTTAATCGGTATGACTCAATCTATTCAAACGATATAAAAAAATATAAAACGAGGTTTAAATGCGAAATAGTCTATGGTGTACTGGTAAGTGTTGCACATGTGGAGCTTGAGGTCCTGTGTTCAAGACCTCTTAAGAGCATTTCTTTTTGGCCTTTTGCTCCATGTATTTTGCTGATTTAATTTCATGATTTTTTTCTTTTTTCTTTTAATGCAATCTTGTGAAGTAACTTACAAGATAATATGCACAAAATTCAAAAATATGTACCTCTAATAAAATTCAAAAATATGCATAAACTTGTATTTTGACTCTTATGTTCCATTGTAGCCCATGTTTCAGACATAGACAAAGAATTAAATTATTTGCTAATGATAATTCAATCTTTTCTATTTTTTTATTTTGTCCTGTATATAGAATTTTCGGGGCATACTTGATAGTAAAGGCCTTAAGGATTACGGTGATTCTTAATTTATTGATTGTGACGATTTGCTAAAACGTCATTGTGTTATGGGCCAGATTGTGACGAAAACGATAAAACGTCACTTTCTAATATATATTCCATATTTGGTGGGCCATGTACAAATAAATTTTTTCTATTAATACATTTATAGAATCTTTTATATAAAATAGTGATTACATGGAAGCCGTCTAAATAGAGCCTCCATGTAGAGATTGCAATTGAGGCATGACGATACGCCCAAATTCTTGAGGTCTCGTAATATAAAAAGAGTGAATTTCACCCCAGGTCGATTAACTATTGTCGAGATCCCATCTAGGTTCATATACTTTTAAAGTGGTCATTCAGGTCCATGATCTCTCAAAGAGTAGCTGTGTAGGCCCATGAATGTCCACCGAGGCACCCTTTGCCTATCTGGTGTTGCCAACGAGGCAACAAGTTACAAAAAGACACTTGCGTCTTCCTAGCACCAGCCGCCCGTCGCCGCCCCTCGCGGTGCCGCAGTGGCCACCACCCGTCCGTCGCTGTCCCGCACGACGGCAGAGCCGCCCGTCACCTCCCTCCGCGCGCTACGCCGCCTCGTCTTCTCCCTCGCCGCCGCGCTGGCAGCGTCGCCACTCATCGATGCGCGCAGGTCGCCCCGCCGCTGCCCTCCGCGGCCACCGTGCCGACGCAGGAGTCGAACATGTCCCACCGGTAGGAGCCCGCGACCCGGAGCTTGGCCACCCGGCGCACGCGCGGATGCGGAGCAGGCCGCGGCAGCGCACACGCGGTGTGGAGCGCTGCTACGGCGGCGGGACGAGCGGGTGCTGCGGCGAAACACGACGCGACGACGGATGTGCAGGGTGGGGACGGACCACGACGCCGGCGGCTGACCCGCGTGGTGGTTGCAGCCTCCATTGGAGAAAGGATGCAAGATGGATTGGAAAGAAAGTAGGGGGATGAAGGGGATGACAGGAGGGACCCACGAATCGGCGTCGTTGCCGTGGATGACGTTGTCGGGCTCCCACAGAGCCCATTGGAAGCATGCTCAGGCGAGCTTGAGACCGAGGGCTAGCTTGCGCACCACTGGACGGCCATTGGCACCTCGCTCCCTAGCGCGACGTACACGATGGAGCCCGGCGGCTGCGCGTACGGTCAGTGCACGGTGGCGTCGTCGGGGTGGCCGCGGCCGCGTCGGCGCCCGGTCGGACACCGCGGTGGCGGACGTCGAGGAGGCCCCCGGAGCTGGAGCGGTAGACGACCTCGTCCAGCGAGTAGCGCTCGTTTACTACTCCACAGACCGTCATCACAAACGGTTGGGAAGGGACATCACAAACGGTTCTACGAAGCGTTTGTGATGTCCCGTTTGTGATGCCCCGGGCATCACGAACCGTTTGTGATACCCCTATCACAAACGGTTTGTGATTTCCTGTGTCCGAAATAAACCCCAAAAAATACGAAAATATGGGAAAAAAATTTATTTTCATTTGGGCAAGTCGCGCCATTTTTTCGTGCATAAATCGCGCGCTCCGCGGCCGGCCGGGTTCGAACTCGCGACCTCTCCCTCGCGCCGTCACCTGTGGCTAGAAGCCGTTCCGACTCCTATCATATTATACCAAATCGAGTTTAAATTAATTGTTTGAGGCCATAAACGACTTCAAATCAAAAAGTGTTGAACTACAAAGTTTTATGGCTTCTCAAGATGTAGAACTTTTACTTTGGTCATTTCTACATTTGACAAATTCATATGAATATTATTCATAAAATCCATCTCTCTCAAAGAGTTCTCTAGTTTCCTAAAACTATAAGAGACCTATAAGATTTATGAACAATGTTACTCTCACTATATCGGATGAAGAAACGGTCAACATGAAAGTTGTAGATCTCGACAATTCATGAAACTTTGTAGTTGACAACTTTGTCATTTGAAGTCATCTATTCAACCAGATCTAAGTTTGAATGTTATTAAATTTGAAATTCAAATTTTGTAAACAGCCTCGGATGAAAAAATAGTCAACATGAAAGTTGTAGGTAAAAGTTAGGAAACTTTGTAGTTCAACACGTTTTGATTTGAAGTCGTTTAGGGCCTCAAACAAGCAATTTAAACTCAGTTTTGTATAATATGGTAGGAATCGAAACGGCATCATAGTCACAGGTAACGGAGTGGTGCAGTGTTAGATGAGCTTACACGCGAGGGAGAGATCGCCGGTTCGAATCCCGCCGGCCGCGTAGCACGCGATTTATGCGCGAAAAAATGGTGCGAGTTGTCAAATGAAAATAAATTTTTTTCCCTGTTGTTTTCGTATTTTTTGGAGTTTGTTTCGGACGCAGAAATCACAAACTGTCACAAACGGAACCGTTTGTGATAGCGTATGCTGGAGTAGTGAAAAGGAATTATGCTACAAATGTATAACTATATATATAGCTGCAATATGAATATCATTTCTGATGGCACTATATATAAGATGGTGGCTCTTACGTACGTACCTCCATGCATATCAAATTGAGCAAATAAATGCAGTTTATGTTTTCTGCTCATCACTTCTTAAAATTTGATGTGTATATTCGAAAATGTTGAAGTCATTGTGATGGAAGTACGTGAACTACTGACTGTTTTTTTTCCAAAAGGAAACTTTATTAATCTTAGACAGTTACATCAAGATGATACAATCAAACTAAGATTATTACTGGCCTCTGCATAGCTAAGATGCACATAGCCTATAGAAGAAAAAGAAAAAAAAGACATGACAACATATGACATATCGTGGTGAACTACACCACACAGCTTATTCTTCAAATCTGAACACTACCCTAGCAACACCTGAACTCCGAAAAGGCTCTCTAAAAGCAACGCCCCCAACAAGGAAACAGTATGCAACGCACACCATCGTTGTCATAGTCCAACTAGTAAAAGTCAGACCATCGGTTTTCACCCTAGAGAATAGTTCATCGAACCCTAAACAATGCCTTCAACAAGGCCAATGTGAGGCACAACCAGCTAAGATCAGGCCTAGAGATTTCTCCCCGGAGTCGAGGAAACAATACCCAAAACGAAGATCCTCCGGTGTTGTCCTCCTTCTTTCCTAGCAGTCCAAACTATAACCCCAATCTTAGCCGACTTCGAGCGGTCGTAAACTCTCACCGTCCCACGATAACTTTATCACGAAGTGCGTAAAAAGCACACGCACAAAGTCCGTAGAATCAACGTTAGAGTAGGCCATACCGTGAGTCGAAACAAAGATGACTCCGGTCTTTGAGTTTTTATAGAGGAAACTGCCTACGTATGAAGAAATCACCGTGAGAAATAGTTGCACCAGAAATACCGGATCGATGAACGACAACGATGGTGATGAATCCGTGCCGGTGGGAGATCCGAAGACGCCATTAGGAGAGCTCCGATCCGGTAACGTCAACTCGCGCCTCGTTGCCGTTGTCGTAGCCTTGATCCCAGCCGCCGCTGTCCTTGGCAATCTGTCGGGCTTCCGGCGATGGCCTCGAGCAGCGGCTGGATCGAGAAGCTCTGCTTTGGAGAAGCCGGAGGCTGAGCGACGCGGGGGGGGGGGCAGATCCTATTTTTTCGGCCTCGAAGAAAAAAAGTACTGACTGTTGGACGCTAAAACGCATTCTAAATCCTGTGTGGCCGGTCTGCATCATACCACGGTATGACACTATGACTGCCTTTCTGCCTCAATATGGCCAATCCCTTACCAGGTTAGCGCAGCTGCAGATATTGCTAACTATACTTTCCGGATGATCGACTTACAAACATAAAAGTTGAACAGTATATATCTGAACTGTGGAACGAAAGAGGATTCATGATGGATACAGTCCGTACTACAACAGAGATCACAGCCTCTTTTGAATTTCGTCCCGGAAGATAAAAAAGTACCAAATGTATTACTATTCATGAATCAAAATATTTGAAATGTGATGCATATATGAATTAAGCAGTTCAACCTGTGACAGAATTTGCTTCAGTTGGATTAGAGACAATCTACTGAATTGAAGTAAAAAATATTTATCCTACGCAATCTAGAGGCCTCTAGGAACGCACTCTCCGCGTTTCAGCAAAGCACTGGGAGACAGCAGGACCAGAATGTCTTCTTCTTCCAAAGCTTGACCACAGACGCCAGATCAAGTTTAGTACAAGGTACTGGATGTACTGCAGGGAGAACTCACGCATGGGCTTCCATGGCATTATCTCTTTCGTCGACTGCAAGCCATTCATCCGAAACCTATTCTTTACCAGATATTGATCACCTGTGTTTCCCCAATGCCTACCATGCCTGATAACATGCAGCGCTTCAAGCATGTGGGTCATGTATTAGGAGCTGATATATTGTTGACAAGTTACAAGAGATGCCTGGTGAATGGCTGATCCAGTGAGACTTTGGGAACATGAGATTTAGCATATACAAAAAGGAATGACCAATACTGAAGTTATCATGACTAGTCCTGCGCATGTAAATTTCAGCACTTACAAAAGGTCCTATTGTAACTACTATTTCGTAGCTATTGGTATTGAGCACATTCTAACATCAAGCAGTGGAAAGGACGGCCAAGTAAATGAAGGTGGTGTTTAGATGTTAGAATTGGGAGGTTGAATTTGGGAGTAAGATGTCACTTCGTAATCATTGCGCTACTGTAGCATTTCGTTTGTATTTGTGAAAAATTACCAAAAATTAATTAATTAGGCTCAAAATATTCGTCTCGCCGATCCTCTTTAATTCAATTAATCGAACTAGTATTCCAAAATGTGGCATCACTTTGCACACCTGGACTGATGTGGCAGCTGTCTTCAGTATCTGTTTCCAGAATGGCAAAGGTGCCATAAGTCTTTAAACAACCTGGTGCATATCTTATACTACCAAGTTAATTGCAGAGAAATGCGAGTGAAAAACAAAGGGGAATATTTTCTTTCTTTTAATGTTCTCTGCCATTTTACATATTGGCTGTTTCATATTCCTTGCTCTACAATGGAGATGCAAGAAAATTACTCCATTTTGTGGTTCTACGAGATTAACTGAAACTACCATTTCATTTAGGTTGACCATGTGATCTGTGGTTGTTTTGTCTTGCATTTTTACTATGAAATTCATCACATATACACTTTTTTTTCCGACAAGTCACATACACACTCAGTATTTTCTTTTTATTTTGCGTGAAGCCGGTATGAAAAAGTCAGAGAGAATCTGAAGAAACGAATTCCCTCGACAGATCTGCTGGCAATGCTACGTAAGAACTTTGTCTACTATGCTATAGCACCATTGCAATTTTATTTAAAGACTATTTAGAACAATAGTTTAAACCTCTATGGGCCAGTCAGTGTTGGTATTTGGATTCGTATCATCCAAAAGCTGTTCCATCTATAGATAGATTGTGAAAGGGCCTCTAGCCTAGTGGTTAGAGCACCTGAGTAGCACCCTGCAGACCAAGGTTCGACTCCTTGTGGGAGCGAATTAACTGGGTTTGAAATAAAAATTGTAAAAAAATAGGTAGGGGCTTCCCCTGCCGACTTCGGTCATCTATAGACTAATACCTACGCTACACATGTGATGAGATAAAAGATGCTTTCCTTTTGTAGTAGGATATGACACCCCCTTTAGCACCAGATCGTATTTACGACCCGGTGCTAAAGTGTGAGGGCCTTTAGCACCGGTTGCTAACACCAACCGGTGCTAAATGTCACCCTTTAGCACCGGTTGATGTTAGCAACCGGTGCTAAAGTGTTTCCGGGGGCACCCTAATTTCCCACCCGGTGCTAACGTCACATTAGCACCGGATCTTGAGTGCACCGAGGCATATGAGGGGTGCGGATGTGAGTTATTTTTGTAGTGGATGGAGCAGGAAAAGGGTAGAATGAGATGCGACTGAGTTTTGTAAGAAAGAAAGGAGAAATGCATGCGCATGGTAGGATTTAATGTGAGGAAAACGCAGAGACAACCAGCAGCACGGAATTCGAAAAGACAATTGGGTCAGCTAGTTAATAGGTAGATGGCACCTTCGGACCCAATAACGAAATCAACTCGCACAGAAAGAGAGAGGGTGTGCCAGCACATATCCTAAAGCATGATCAAAGGGCCAGAAAATTGACAAATTTTGTAAAAAAATCCGTTGACAGATATATAGCAATTCTCTAAAAATTTATAAGAAGTCTACAAGTGACAAGAATAAAGACTTGTGTACAAGAACTGATAACGATCTTTCACCAAATCGTCTACCACCAAAGAAATTGACGATGTTGATATATTGAAAATAAGTTTAGTGCAAAGAGAAATCATATAGTTTAAGTAATACCATATTCAAAAACAATATCTTAGAGGACATTCCTAACCAGTAGGAGTTAAATGAGTAGGAGCAGAGGTGGAAGGGACCACATTCTTCGGTTGCACTAGTTCTAGTGTCACTCTACTCCTTATAATTTCTTGTCACAACTATCACCTTAAAATTAGAAAACATCTTCATCTTGTCTATGAGGAGCCGTCAGCCCTACTTTATTCATACTTCCATCACCAACAAAATCCTTTTTCTTCCTTCACTAACAATGAGATACAACGATCATGCAATACTTTATTGATCTCAATGTCCTAAATATGCAATTTTTATATACATATGAATATGTTGTGTTATATTATTGATTATGATTTTGGTCCATTACTTTTAACAAGTGATATCAAGTTGGGTCACTAATTGATAATAATAACAAAAGTTTTAGGATAATTTTTATGTTAAGCCTCTTAAGATTAATGTAGAACATTGAGCTGATCAAGCATGTTAATCTTACAAGTTGTTCGAATCCAAAACAACACAAAGAATGGATATTCTGAAACTTATGCATATATACACTATTCCAAGTCATGAGCTCTATAGCGTGACTTGTCGCATATGACCCCTCTCAGCCGCGATGCCAGCATATGTTGTCACATGATTATTGGCCATATCATCACACATGAATGAAACACATTGACTACATTGGAGGATGGAGCAACTTCCAGAAGTTTTAAATGGCGTACATGTGGTTTCATCTAGATTAAACCGGTTTACTCCCTTTATTTATGAGATTAATGCAAGTGGCAGATCAATAATTGGAAATATAACTCCTATTGGGAGTAGTCTTGTGGTACTAGTCATGCATCTTTGTTGATGCCAATTCCTCTGCCTCTACGTTTTCCCCCAACCATGTGATTGACTAATTTTCAGATGCTATGACAAGAGACTTTGAATAGTTTTGCCTTGGCTTCTTCTCATCCTCACCCTCCTCCACCATGAATCATCCAATACATTGCCTTATGCTTCCTGCATGGTCTTTGATCAAAAGCACTTGGACGCCCCAATATCATTATGAAAATAGTCCAATTTAACATACTAAGTTTATATTTAAATTGCCCACCTATGCAATTTTGAAGAATAATCTAAAGTAGCCCTTTAAATTTATATCTATATTACCCACCTATGCCATTATTAAATAACATAAACTACTCATATATGCTTCTAAAATTACTTAGGGTCCCAAGCAAAAAGGCTCTAGGTGCATGATGTCAGTGAGTCAATGTCACCGTACAAAGCACCTACCTAACCATCTCACCTACGCTACACATGTGATGAGATAAAAGATGCTTTCCTTTTGTAGTATTATATGACACCCCCTTTAGCACCGGGTCGTAACACGACCCGGTGCGAAAGGGTCTTTAGCACCGGGTCGTAACACGACCCGGTGCTAAAGGGTAGCCCTTTAGCACCGGGTGGTGTTACGACCCGGTGCTAAATGTCACCCTTTAGCACCGGTTGATGTTAGCAACCGGTGCTAAAGTGTTTCCGGGGGCACCCTAATTTCGCACCCGGTGCTAACGTCACATTAGCACCGGATCTTTAGTGCACCGAGGCATATGAGGGGTGCGGATGTGAGTTATTTTTGTAGTGGATGGAGCAGGAAAAGGGTAGAATGAGATGCGACTGAGTTTTGTAAGAAAGAAAGGAGAAATGCATGCGCATGGTAGGATTTAATGTGAGGAAAACGCAGAGACAACCAGCAGCACGGAATTCGAAAAGACAATTGGGTCAGCTAGTTAATAGGTAGATGGCACCTTCGGACCCAATAACGAAATCAACTCGCACAGAAAGAGAGAGGGTGTGCCAGCACATATCCTAAAGCATGATCAAAGGGCCAGAAAATTGACAAATTTTGTAAAAAAATCCGTTGACAGATATATAGCAATTCTCTAAAAATTTATAAGAAGTCTACAAGTGACAAGAATAAAGACTTGTGTACAAGAACTGATAACGATCTTTCACCAAATCGTCTACCACCAAAGAAATTGACGATGTTGATATATTGAAAATAAGTTTAGTGCAAAGAGAAATCATATAGTTTAAGTAATACCATATTCAAAAACAATATCTTAGAGGACATTCCTAACCAGTAGGAGTTAAATGAGTAGGAGCAGAGGTGGAAGGGACCACATTCTTCGGTTGCACTAGTTCTAGTGTCACTCTACTCCTTATAATTTCTTGTCACAACTATCACCTTAAAATTAGAAAACATCTTCATCTTGTCTATGAGGAGCCGTCAGCCCTACTTTATTCATACTTCCATCACCAACAAAATCCTTTTTCTTCCTTCACTAACAATGAGATACAACGATCATGCAATACTTTATTGATCTCAATGTCCTAAATATGCAATTTTTATATACATATGAATATGTTGTGTTATATTATTGATTATGATTTTGGTCCATTACTTTTAACAAGTGATATCAAGTTGGGTCACTAATTGATAATAATAACAAAAGTTTTAGGATAATTTTTATGTTAAGCCTCTTAAGATTAATGTAGAACATTGAGCTGATCAAGCATGTTAATCTTACAAGTTGTTCGAATCCAAAACAACACAAAGAATGGATATTCTGAAACTTATGCATATATACACTATTCCAAGTCATGAGCTCTATAGCGTGACTTGTCGCATATGACCCCTCTCAGCCGCGATGCCAGCATATGTTGTCACATGATTATTGGCCATATCATCACACATGAATGAAACACATTGACTACATTGGAGGATGGAGCAACTTCCAGAAGTTTTAAATGGCGTACATGTGGTTTCATCTAGATTAAACCGGTTTACTCCCTTTATTTATGAGATTAATGCAAGTGGCAGATCAATAATTGGAAATATAACTCCTATTGGGAGTAGTCTTGTGGTACTAGTCATGCATCTTTGTTGATGCCAATTCCTCTGCCTCTACGTTTTCCCCCAACCATGTGATTGACTAATTTTCAGATGCTATGACAAGAGACTTTGAATAGTTTTGCCTTGGCTTCTTCTCATCCTCACCCTCCTCCACCATGAATCATCCAATACATTGCCTTATGCTTCCTGCATGGTCTTTGATCAAAAGCACTTGGACGCCCCAATATCATTATGAAAATAGTCCAATTTAACATACTAAGTTTATATTTAAATTGCCCACCTATGCAATTTTGAAGAATAATCTAAAGTAGCCCTTTAAATTTATATCTATATTACCCACCTATGCCATTATTAAATAACATAAACTACTCATATATGCTTCTAAAATTACTTAGGGTCCCAAGCAAAAAGGCTCTAGGTGCATGATGTCAGTGAGTCAATGTCACCGTACAAAGCACCTACCTAACCATCTCACCTACGCTACACATGTGATTAGATAAAAGATGCTTTCCTTTTGTAGTATTATATGACACCCCCTTTAGCACCGGGTCGTAACACGACCCGGTGCGAAAGGGTCTTTAGCACCGGGTCGTAACACGACCCGGTGCGAAAGGGTCTTTAGCACCGGGTCGTAACACGACCCGGTGCGAAAGGGTCTTTAGCACCGGGTCGTAACACGACCCGGTGCGAAAGGGTCTTTAGCACCGGGTCGTAACACGACCCGGTGCGAAAGGGTCTTTAGCACCGGGTCGTAACACGACCCGGTGCGAAAGGGTCTTTAGCACCGGGTCGTAACACGACCCGGTGCTAAAGGGTAGCCCTTTAGCACCGGGTGGTGTTACGACCCGGTGCTAAATGTCACCCTTTAGCACCGGTTGATGTTAGCAACCGGTGCTAAAGTGTTTCCGGGGGCACCCTAATTTCGCACCCGGTGCTAACGTCACATTAGCACCGGATCTTTAGTGCACCGAGGCATATGAGGGGTGCGGATGTGAGTTATTCTTGTAGTGTGATGGAGAATTTTCTTTTTGCATAGTGTATTTGGGAGTTGCTTTTTGGAACTAAACAGGCCCGAAAGTGGCCCCGCTCCGTGTAGGGATCTCAGGCCTGAACTTATTGAGAGGATTCCCTATTTAACACTAGAAAATAGATTAATGCTCTATTTGACACTGAAAATTTAACTATACCTTATATGATCTGCACTTTTACCATATGTTCATTATGTGACACTACTGTTAGTTTGTCTGTTAAGTAGTATTTGAAAAGACAAATTTGCCCCTATAGTCTGGATACGTTGCTTTTAATTGCAAATCCCATGTCCATAGTTTAATAGTTCATCGATGCACAATTGAGTTCTCTCGATGGTGATTCGTACCGAGTACCTCCCACTTGAGTTCCCCATGGGATCCTCCGACCCATTTCCGCCCGGATACCAGATCCGGTTCGGGAGTTTGGAGTTCGAGGCGACCGGCAACGGCTACCTCATGCGGCTCCTCTCCCTCGGTACTCCTTGTTTGCGTTCCTACAGTAGTGTAGGAACGCAAACGTCTGCGTTCGTTTGCGTTCATTTATATGTGTGAAATTTTTTTCAAAAATTTATTAATTAGGCTCAAAATATTCGTCTCCTAGAGTAAAATAAAACTGTGCAATTAGTTTCTGACTTCATCTACATTTATTAACAAATTTTGATGTGACATTTTGAACAATAAAATCTTTTATTGCAATTAGAGTACAATAAATGTTTGTCTCGTATTACTTCATATATGTTATGATATTTTGATGTGATGAGGAATTTTTTTTGCATAGTAAATTTGGAAGTTACTTTTTAGAAGCCGTAGCTAGATAGATAGCTCGTGGTTCTCCGGGTGATGCCTCCGAAGGGTTATATTTGCTGGTGCGGCAGGGCAACGATGACTACCGGCCGATTCAAGGAAGCACGTGTCAGCGGCGCTTCCCTGTGTCATGCAGTACTGGACTCAGCGGCGATTCAAGGAAGTACGGGTCGTGCGTACTCGACGAATACACCCCAGCTGCCGGTCCTCGGCAACATGTACAAGCACCAGGAAAGCCTGGTTTCTTTCTACCCGGATCAAATCTATTCCTTACCAGCCAGAGTTCACAGGTTTCTTCGATGAGCCGGTCTGGAAACTGCTGCTCTCCCAGCTCATACCTGATCGTTCCAGATGCATACCATTCCTAACTTGTAATCTGCCAGCAATCATTTATGTACCGGAGGCAATGAGGAACTGTGGGTTCAATTGGTTACGTGATACACGTACGAGGGACGACAACACGAGTGACCAAACAAGTTGTTCGCACCCAAAATTGGCAGTTGGAGTAGGTTTAGGACTCTAGAGTTTTATCCCGTATTGTAAACCAACCTAAAGGGGTACGACTTCCCCACCCTATAAATATAAAGGGTCATGGCCGATTGAGGACATCATCCAATCGAACAAATATATTTATCTTTTATCTTTTTACTTTTTCTCTTTTCCCTACTTTTCCAATCTAGTATTTGCTGTTCTTCCTTCGTCTCTACGTCGATTGAGGGTGTCCTAGGTGGCCTGCCGACTCTAGGACAACCCTACGTGCGTTGCCCCGACGGGATCCTGCCCGGACGACGCTCGAAGGTCTACCGCCAGCCCTGTCTGGCAAACCGGTCTGACCGGTTACAGAAACCGGTCTGACCGGTTCCTGCGTCTGCGCTCTGTTGGCCGCGAATTCGCGCCAACAGATTTGGCGACTCCGCTGGGGAAGAAATCTCTGGTTATCATGGCTGGTTTATTAAGTGATTTGATGTCGCGTAAAGAGCTGATTGAAGAATATTATCAAGAATATGAGGGCGCAGTTGAAAGGATATTCTTGTCTTGCTTCATTAAGACAGAACAAGGTGTCATCAAGATTAAAGAATTTCAGCCACCATCGAACATCGCCGTATTAAAGGAGATACAATCTTCCGGTAATATATCTACCCGTCTATCTGCTTATGTTAAATTTTTGATTACTCAAGAGGATAAGGTAGATTCAATTCCTGTTAATCAAGAGTTGACTATTGAAAAGTCGACTAATGATATTGTTGATCCTTGCAAATTGCCAAATTGTGATGTTGTTGGTCAAGAAACAAATCGGCCGTCTCTAGCCGAAATTGTTGATCCAAAATCCCCTAGCCAGAGCATAGAGGCATCTATCTGCTTATGTTAAATTTTTTATTTCTAAAGAAGATAAGGTAGATTCAATTCCTGTTGTTCAAAAGTCGGTTGTTGAAAAGCCGACTAATGGTATTATTGATCCTTGCAATTTGCCAAATTGTGATGTTGTTGGTCAAGAAACAAATCGACCGTCTCTAGCCGAAGTTGTTGATCCAAAATCCCCTAGCCAGAGCATAGAGGCTACATCTAGCATTTCGACGCTCGGGGGGCAACAGAACAAAGGCAAAGGTGATGGTTGCAACACAACCAGTCTGGCCGGTGCCCAGACCGGTCTAACCGGTTCTCAAACCGGTCTGACCGCTTCACCTAGGGCTTCAAAAAATAAATCAAAACCAAAGATGGTTAAGCCAAAGAAGCCCGAGATTGGTGTTTGGAAAACCATTGAATCCAAAGGCCGTCATAAGCATCAAAGAGAAAAGCCGAAGTGTAACAAGAAACTTCCGGCTAAGTCTCAAAGACAAAAGATTGTCAATGATGCTAGTCGGTCTAAAAATTCCAAACAATCAAAATCTTCTCCTAGAGAGAAGTTCCATAATCGGAATCGGCAATGGAATAATTCTCACAAATCAATGCCGTTTCCACCGTATGGATCACCTACACCGATGCCATGGGAGTTTTGTTTTAATGTGCCTTATTTTTATTCTCCTTGGTATTATAATTCACATATCCCGTCTCTTCCTAAACATTTGTGTTCAGATTATATTACTTATAGGGAGCCGGTAATTAATAAGACTCTGATTTGTATAGGACCGGTTGCTCCCATTGATTAGATTACTCGATCTGAATCGCGTTCCCCCGGGCACTCGCAACCTTTTCTATCTTTTTAAAAAGACCTGCCCAACATGGATCATGTTAAGGATTTTGTTCCCGGCTCATGGATTACTTGTGCTGTTTGTTCTTTGCAGATCGATCAGTGAGTTGTTTTGTACCAAGTACCAAGAAGCGCGCACTGAACACTTGGGATCCCGTTGATGTACTTGGTTATTACGTTCCTGAATTTTTGAATTTGTACGATTGGAAGTTTTGGGTAATTTTTTGGAGATCAAAGGAGTAATCATTAGGAATTACTCTAGCCAATGTAAAATTACTCCTAACAAGAAGGAGTAATTTTTTAAATAAGAAGTATTTTTTTCGTAATTGGCTTCATAGAAAATTACCAATCCTGTCAATTAAAAAAATACTCCTGACAATTGAAAAATACTCCTAAACTTTGAAAATAAATGCTCTTAACATTTGAAAATAGAGATGAATTTAGTCTGGCATGTAGATGATTATTTCTCATCCTGGTTTGTAATCCGTCATGTACGCGAGGAATTTTTTATGAGACCAGAGGAGTAATCCTTCTATACACGGAGTAATATTTATCATATTACTTTATCATATACAGGAAAAATCAAGTAACTTGCGTTCAAATAATTTAAAGCAATATCAATGCCGAGAGAGACAAATAAGATTAAAATTGTCCATAAAAGCACCTGGATTACTAACTTTTACTCCACCACAAGATAAGCAATAAAAAGAATAGGCTGCTTAATCCGAAAAAAACAACAAAAGGCTGCTTGCATGTGTAATTGCGCAGTTATGGCTCTCGTTGACACGAATGCATGCGTATATTTATTGTACCAGCTTCTTTATCAGGCGCATGCATGTAATTACGGTTGGAGCACAAAGTTTAGCGATTTTACTCCCCTGAGCCGAAGAGAAGTAAATACTCCACCAAAATTACGTCGTCCGAGGATGGGCGGCGCGCTGCCGTAGCGTTGAATACTATTCAACGCGCAGCGCGTCAATTAGACGCACCGGGCCTAGACAACAACCGGTGCTAAAGGCCCTGTCAGCCCCGCTGTGGTGGCAGGGCCAGCAACCGGTGCTAAAGGGTGTACCCTTTAGCCTCAGATTATTGGCACCGGGTGGGAAACCCGGTGTTAAAGCCTTTCCCACCCGGTGCCAATGTTGGTTATTCCGGTAGCGATTCCGTCTCAAGGTAATCGGGCACTTGGAACTGAGACATTAGCGCATCAACATTTCATTCTTATGCAGCTGCCTGTTGTTTCTTGCATTATTTGGCGGGGCCCTGCGCTAGAGAGTTTCCTAACTCCTGCTTCCTGAGGAGAGGCTGTATTCATTGTCATCAACAATCCGAACCTGCAGTCGCTGGCAAACTGGTTATTGAAGGTTGGTGAACTTCACAATTAGTTATGGCTCATAGACGGACCTTTATTTCTTATCTACATGATGAGACTGGTAGGCTTCTATATACTTGTGTTGGCGCGAATTCGCGGCCAACAGAGCGCACACGTAGGAACCGGTCAGACCGGTTTCTGTAACCGGTCAGACCGGTTTGCCAGACAGGGCTGGCGGTAGACCTTCGAGCGTCGTCCGGGCAGGATCCCGTCGGGGCAACGCACGTAGGGTTGTCCTAGAGTCGGCAGGCCACCTAGGACGCCTTCAATCGACGTAGAGACGAAGGAAGAACAGCAAATAGTAGATTGGAAAAGTAGAGAAAAGAGAAAAAAGTAAAAGATAATAAAAGATAAATAGTAGTTGTTCGATTGGATGATGATCTCAATCGGCCATGACCCTTTATATTTATAGGGTGGGGAAGTCGTACCCATTTAGGTTGGTTTACAATACGGGATAAAACTCTAGAGTCCTAAACCTACTCCAACTGCCAATTTTGGGTGCGAACATATGCCCCCCTGTTTTCTGGCAAAGCTTGCGTGTCAGAAAACATCTACAATGATCAAAATTGACTAAAGACGATGATTAACAGTACATCGTCCATATAATAGTCTCTAAATCTTTATGGACGCTATTGTAGCCGAAATATCAAATTTTATGCATGATTCTATTTCGGCTTGTGTACGTCATATCTAACAACTGAAGCTTTGATTTGGCCATGGCATCCAATTGTAACTCCTTGGTGTATCATAAGAATAATATTGATAGTTGTAAAAAGAAAACCAAGGATCGTACCAAAACCATGAATCATAATTGTTTATACCTGAATATGTATTCCATGGCACATGCATCGATGGAAAAAACGATGAAGACCAATGTGATGACCGTCGATGCTTCTTTGCTTTTGGTGATGAAAAATTCCAACTTTGATCTTCTAACCGATTACTTTGCTTTTGCTCGGCTATCTTCTGATATTTATGTAACAATTCAGCAAAGCTTGGCTTCTTCTTCATCACCTTGCTCTTTGAAGTGACACTTGCAGATTTATCAATTTTTTTGTCAAACCGGTCAGACCGGTTTTTAGAACCGGTTAGACCGGTTCCTTCAGAACCAGTCACACTGAGATCATATTGCCCCCCAGCCGAACATGATTGTTGCTCAGCTATAATATTTGTGATATGCTTATTATTGGGGACAATTTGATCAACGAACTAGCCGATGAATTTTCAATTATCGGCTTTTCTATGTCTAGTGTCAATTCTGAATTTTTATTTAATCTTCCATCTTTCTTGACACGATAGACTTGTTTAATCACCTTACGCTTATTTTTCTGTGTGGACCGATTCTTTTGATCAAAACGGTCATTATGCATAGGTGATGGCTCATTAATTACCGGCTCCCTATAGGTACACCATAGTTCTGAAATGAAAAGTAGCATGTTCACAACACCATGATTATGAAATGGATCTTTGTCTAGTTCTAAGATATTTTCTGTCAAACTGTCGTTGAAATTTGCAAGAAAAACAGGTCATACATGTACCTCCTTGTCCACCATGATTTTTTACTCCTATTTGATCTTCTGTTGATTTTTTTTGTCTGTATCAACTGTTATCTGGGTGTCATCGCCTCCTGTTCCTCTGCGCTCTTTGAACGTTGTAAAGGTTTTTTTTCTTTTTAGTTTTCTTTTTCTTTGTTTTTTGGGTCGGGGATGGATGGCCTTGGGCCTTCTCCTTTTTTTCGCGCTAATTTCCCGCACCCGTCTCGCTCCCGCGTGTGGCTGGCGGTAATTTTTCCCGCCCTGATTCGCGTCGTCGGGTGGAGGGGCCGGAGGCGGAACGTGGGTGGTGGCCATACTTTCCTCAAATAGATTCACCACACGTGGGATGGCCATATGAGAGGGCTCTCCAGATAAGACTATCTAGAGAGGGCTCTCCGTGTAGTCGCCTCCATCGAACAAATACATCTATCTTTTATCTTTTTACTTTTTTCTCTTTTCCCTACTTTTCCAATCTACTATTTGCTGTTCCTCCTTCGTCTCTACGTCGATTGAGGGCGTCCTAGGTGGCCTGCCGACTCTAGGACAACCCTACGTGCGTTGCCCCGACGGGATCCTGCCCGGACGACGCTCGAAGGTCTACCGCCAGCCCTGTCTGGCAAACCGGTCTGACCGGTTACAGAAACCGGTCTGACCGGTTCCTACGTGTGCGCTCTGTTGGCCGCGAATTCGCGCCAACACAAGTATATAGAAGCCTACCAGTCTCATCATGTAGATAAGAAATAAAGGTCCGTCTATGAGCCATAACTAATTGTGAAGTTCACCAACCTTCAATAACCAGTTTGCCAGCGACTGCAGGTTCGGATTGTTGATGACAATGAATACAGCCTCTCCTCAGGAAGCAGGAGTTAGGAAACTCTCTAGCGCAGGGCCCCGCCCAAATAATGCAAGAAACAACAGGCAGCTGCATAAGAATGAAATGTTGATGCGCTAATGTCTCAGTTCCAAGTGCCCGATTACCTTGAGACGGAATCGCTACCGGAATAACCAACATTGGCACCGGGTGGGAAAGGCCTTTAACACCGGGTTTCCCACCCGGTGCCAATAATCTGAGGCTAAAGGGTACACCCTTTAGCACCGGTTGCTGGCCCTGCCACCACAGCGGGGCTGACAGGGCCTTTAGCACCGGTTGTTGTCTAGGCCCGGTGCGTCTAATTGACGCGCTGCGCGTTGAATAGTATTCAACGCTACGGCAGCGCGCCGCCCATCCTCGGACGACGTAATTTTGGTGGAGTATTTACTTCTCTTCGGCTCAGGGGAGTAAAATCGCTAAACTTTGTGCTCCAACCGTAATTACATGCATGCGCCTGATAAAGAAGCTGGTACAATAAATATACGCATGCATTCGTGTCAACGAGAGCCATAACTGCCGCAATTACACATGCAAGCAGCCTTTTGTTGTTTTTTTCGGATTAAGCAGCCTATTCTTTTTATTGCTTATTCTTGTGGTGGAGTAAAAGTTAGTAATCCAGGTGCTTTTATGGACAATTTTAATCTTATTTGTCTCTCTCGGCATTGATATTGCTTTAAATTATTTGAACGCAAGTTACTTGATTTTTCCTGTATATGATAAAGTAATATGATAAATATTACTCCGTGTATAGAAGGATTACTCCTCTGGTCTCATAAAAAATTCCTCGCGTACATGACGGATTACAAACCAGGATGAGAAATAATCATCTACATGCCAGACTAAATTCATCTCTATTTTCAAATGTTAAGAGCATTTATTTTTCAAAGTTTAGGAGTATTTTTCAATTGTCAGGAGTATTTTTTTAATTGACAGGATTGGTAATTTTCTATGAAGCCAATTACGAAAAAAATACTTCTTATTTAAAAAATTACTCCTTCTTGTTAGGAGTAATTTTACATTGGCTAGAGGAGTATTCCTAATGATTACTCCTTTGATCTCCAAAAAATTACCCAAAACTTCCAATCGTACAAATTCAAAAATTCAGGAACGTAATAACCAAGTACATCAACGGGATCCCAAGTGTTCAGTGCGCGCTTCTTGGTACTTGGTACAAAACAACTCACTGATCGATCTGCAAAAGAACAAACAGCACAAGTAATCCATGAGCCGGGAACAAAATCCTTAACATGATCCATGTTGGGCAGGTCTTTTTAAAAAGATAGAAAAGGTTTGGGAGTGCCCGGGGGAACGCGATTCAGATCGAGTAATCTAATCAATGGGAGCAACCGGTCCTATACAAATCAGAGAACAATGAACTCACCGAAATCCGATGGCCCGTGGCCCAGGCAGCGTGATCACGTCTAACGGGGAGAAGCAACCGGAGGCAATTGCTGCCAGGGATGTCGGAGCCTGCCGTGGGGAGACTACTGTGCGGATTGCCGGCGTAGATGTGACGGAGGGAGAGAGGCCTTCCGTTGCCGCCGCCTACGCAGAGTCCGCGGAGAGGGGGCTACGGGCATCAGATTCCTCGTGGGAGGCTCACCGGCGTGGCTAGGTGCGCTGATCCGTCCCCAGTCGCCGGTGGGGATCGACAACGGCAGGGGGTGGGCGGTGGATTTGTCCCCCAATGGTCCGGGGGAACAACGGCGGCAGGGGTGAGTCATAGGGAGAGGATATTGCGTCTATCTTAATGGCGTGATTATCGGTGTTTTAAAACAGCGGTGGGATTCACGGCGCCGTAAAAGATGGGAGATATTTACTCCCGCTTGATGTGTAGATTTACCCTTACTGTATTTCACATAATGGAACGTGGCCTGCTGGTTTGGAAACCAATAAATGCTGTACCAGGGTGAGTCAGAGGATAGAGAGAGGATTTTCCGTCTATTTTAATGGCGCGATTAACGGTGTTTTAATACAACATTGGGATCCGCATACGAAAGACTGTAAAGGTGAGAGATATTTACTCCCGGCTGATGTGTAGATTTACCCTTCCTGCATTCCATATAATGGAACGTGGCTTGCTATTTTGGGAACCAATAAATGATGTACGGGCGGGTATTTTATTCCGGTGGTGGGTCAGTTTTCTCCCTCGCCGGTGGATCGGCGGCGCCGCCGTGCGTTGAATATTATTCAACACCCATGTTGAATATCAGCTCCCTATATATATACTAATTGTGAAGTGC
>OAMR01000079.1:1925643-1953154 GCA_900205405.1 Echinochloa crus-galli
TATATATATATATTCTAATACGTGTATTCTTATGCGTATTCGGCCGACTCTATATTTATATTAGCTGTATATCAAATAGAAGGCATATATATTACAAAATATATATCGCATTCGAGTTATTGTTTAAACTGTATTTACAACTTAGGATGGTTCATGACATTGTGAGCTTTCCTGCACGTCCTCCAATATTGGGACGTGGCAGTATTCTCCTCGGCAATTGATGACCTTGTCCCAAATCCATCTGACGAGCTGTTCTGAAATTGCGTCGATTCTTTCTTTCTCTAGACAATCTTCCTTCAGCTTCACCATCTATAATTTACAAATAACTGAAAGATATTGACACCGCCGAATTGGAGACAATAATTGTGCACTTAATAATAATGGAAATGTGTGCGTACCATAATATCATGCTGGGTAATCTTTTTATGCCCCCAATTCCACATGTAATCGCAAACATAGTATGCACATAAATTATTTCCCGGCCCCTGTTTGGCACACTGTCGACCAAAAGAAATTAAGTAAAATTCATATAATATATTAGCCGAGGTCTACATGTACAAATTACTTGCTTACCGGAAAGTCAATGTTCCATTTCAGTGTTTCATGTTCAATACCAGGGTGATCTTTACGAAATTGAACCCACGCCCTGCGAACAATAAAATTAAGTTAAGTCAGTGCGAGTGTAAGGGGTGAATTAATTAGGGAAAAATATACATCACCTTGTCATCATGTCAATGATGTTCTGTAGTTTATGTCTTGGAGTGTGCAACGAATCAAAGATGTTGACGACACCCCGGCCATGACACAATATGAGTAGGAACCAGTGGAATCTGTGCACATGTATACATTATAATCAGAAATGAAATAGTACACAGACAGAATAAGAAGAAGCGTGTGTATGTACTCACTCGATGTTGTACGGTATTAGTATGGACTCGCAATAATGTTGTTTGTCAATAAACTTGTATAGGTTTCCATATGTTTCCTCAGGATTGTGCAGTATCATTGCTTGACTTATCCTTCAAGGATCCACGAATCCAACGTCATATATATTGGCTCTCCGACATTTTTGAATCTCCATTCTGCATATGTTAAGCAATAAATAAAGCCCGCGTCAGCATAGATTGGAATTATTGTTTTCAAACTGTGAATTGTAAACAACAACAAAGTACTTACAGTGTCCAACAGGTGATCAAATCCACGTCCATGGCGTCGCGGTGGTACAGCTCATATATATCATTAAACCTGAGCCAGACAAAATCCGCGTCACCATTGTAGAAGTCTTGGTCCTTCACGCCTACTTTTATCATGCGCCGTTTATTCCTTCTTGATTCTTCCAAATACCAGTCATGGAATAGATGTGTATAAGAGACAGAGGCTGCTTCATTTCAGGAGGGACCAAAGGTTCGCCAAGCTTAAACGGCCACTTTAACGTTGTGCTTACAGGCACATCTTCTTCCCCCAGGAGTTGCGCTCTGGATAGTCCAGTCTCCGCCTCAAATTGTTGGATCTGTAGCTCGTGCGGAGATGGCAATGGAGCCAAGGGCCGCTGAGGTTGCTCGCCGAGCTGAGGAACCTTATTGGATGGGCCCGCCTCCTTATCTGCATCCTTCCGCTTATGGCGAGATTTCATTAATGATCGGTCATAGTATGTTATTAGTACTTCCTTCTGTTGACCCTTGCTCAAATTACCGATGAATGACTTGACGACACTGGGGTCAAGCTTTGGCTCCGGCTCCGGTTTTTTCCTCCACTCGGCCATTTGCCTCTTTGTGTCTGCTTTCACCCAGGCTTCGAGCTCTTCTGGTGTCTTCTCAGCCTCTTTTTTCTCTAGTGCGGGCTTCTCTTTGGTTTTCCGCACCCTCTTCCCTGGTGGAGTGGGGGCGGAGGCTTTAGTGCGGCGCTGCCTCTTCGGCGGAGGGGACGGAGACCTCCGCGCGTCGCTGCACGACGCCATCGCCGGTGCCGCTGCTCCCTGCTCCCGACGCCACCGCCCTGGGCTTGGATCAGGAGCTCCCGGAGAATCGTCATGATCCGGTGGATCTCTTGGAGACGGGGGAGGTGACGGAGGCTTGTTGGTAGCCTCAGGTGTACCGGGTATGACGACGTCTGCCTTGCTCCACAGAATGATGCAGTGAGAACACTGACCGAGTTTGGTTTCTCTGTCACCTCCGGGGATGTCAAGTTCCAAGTCTTCCCACTTGGCAATGACTTGCTCCACCTCAACCGGTACGTAACCATGTGGAATGTCATTGCAGTGCCATTTTTGCCCTTCTTCCACACGTTTGGTCATACCGTATGCGACCTGATAAGTTAGTAGTCACAAAGAAAGTTAGTAAATGAATGGTATTTACGGTGAAATGTATGCAGTACGAACTAAAGTCGCATACGTACCACCACAGCTAAGTTCTTCTGCCTGACGACAAGCTCGCACGCGGTCCGTTGAGTTATTTCATCCACGGGGTAACGGACTGGTTCGACGGCCTTTGTGGAAGCGTGACTGCTTTGATATTGTTGTGGAGGGCTAATAAGGGTCGCATCATTGGCATCTTGGACAGGTGCATGCTCTGTGGAACCGGTCCCGCCTGTGGCTGGTTGGAGAGGTGCATGCTCTGTGGAACCGGTCCCGCATGTGGCTTGTTGTATCTGCAGCCATGCTACCTTCATCCCCAATGTTCCATTTTAGTGTTTCATGTTGAATTCCCGGGTGTTCTTGACGGAATTGAATCCAGGCCCTGCGAACAAAAAAATTGAGTTAAGTCATTGCGAATGTAAGGGGTGAATTAAATCCTCTTTGAAACCTTTCTTCCATGAGGTGGTTGTGCCTACGCCGCGCACCCATCCAGGATGCTCCTTGTTCCCTAAGGCATAGGTTAGCTCATCTCTGTCTCTATCGGGAACAAATTCTCCCCTCTCAGATGCCCTAAGGATCTCGAGGAGACGCTGAGCTAGTTCTCGCAGGTCCTCGGGAAAAACTAAGGAGCCTTCGATTGGGTTTAGGGTGCCTCCATGACCATAGTACCAATGCTTGGACCGTGTGGGCAAGTCATGTGTCGCTGGAGTGATGCCTCTAGCATATAGATCTTCTTCCATCTTCTCCCATTTAGCGATGCTTCCCTTATAACCTCCCGAACTCATCTTATGGGAGTACTTCTTATTTGAGGCATTGCCAGCATTTCTAACGCTAGCCATTGCCCCCTCTTCGGAGGTTTTGTACTCAAGGAATGCTTCCTACTCATCAGCAGTGATCTTCTTATACTTCTCAGGATCCGCGGCATCTCCGGTTTTGAGAAAATGCGAGTACAACTTCTTCTTGAAATCCTGAAACAGAACTGCCATCTTCTTCATTGCCCAATCCCCCAGTTCCGCTTCATGAGTGCTAGGCCAGTCGAATATTCCCTTTAATTCCCTCCATAACATCTCCTTCTCTATATTGGGGAGCACGTACTCCTCAGAGGGGTCCGTGGACTTCCATTTTCTGATGCTAATGGGCACATTGTCCCGTACAATTACCCCGCACTGAGATACAAATTTCTTGGCCACTTTTGGGGGCCCAACTGGCTCCCCGTCATCCTCCACTCTAGTGATGTGAAACTTGACATCCTTCATCTTTTTCGTGGTCGATCGTTTTGATTTCTTAGCTCGACTTGTAGAAGCAGAGGCGGCCTACACAAATTACATATATACGATACATATTTATGTTAGATATAGAGATGATATAGATAATTGACATATACAGTACAAATTTATGTTATATATACACACCTGACTAGACGAGGGCTCGTTACCGGCCCCTTCAATACTGCTGCCCTGGACACGTTCGCCCTGGACATTGGTAGCCCCTTCAACATTTTCGGGCCTTGCAACATTGTCGCCCTGGATATTGTCGTCCCTTCCAATGACCCCCAACACTTCATCCATGCTTAGGGGTTGGGTTACAATATTAAAAAGTTGATTTGTTAAGAACGTGTCGTTGTCCTCTTGCATGGGTGGGACAGGGTTGTTGTTGTCCGCCATCTATAGAATTAAAATAATTGATAAGAAATATATACAAAGCATACATATTCCCAATATTTCTAACATTTTCACTAAGGGGGTCGGTGCGCAAAAAACGGATTCGCTAAGGGGTTCGGGTACGCGGTGTGAATTGATTCGCTAAGGGTTCTAAGGGGTTCGGGTGCGCGGTGTGAATTGATTCGCTAAGGGTTCGGGTACGCGACGCGAATAGGTTCACTAAGGGGTTCGGGTGCGCGGTGTGAATTGATTCGCTAAGGGTTCGGGTACGCGACGCGAAGTGGTTCGTTAAGGGTTCGGGTGCGTGACGCGAACGCGTTCGCTAAGGGGGTCGGTGCGCGAAAAACGGATTCGCTAAGGGGTTCGGGTGCGCGGTGGGTTCGGGTACGCCATAGAATTTCCGATAATAAACATTTTCGATAGTATACATTATACAAACATATAACATTTCCAATATACATTTAAATGAAGCACATATATTTCTAATATACAGGCCATATATAGCCCATACGGCATCACAGCGCCTACACGATCCACCACGTTGAGCTTGACGCGCACGAACGAGTCACCCATCCAGACCCAGCTGTCTCTTATACACATCTAGATGTGTATAAGAGACAGCTTTAGCACCGGGTGCAGCCACGACCGGGTGCTAAAGGCCACGACCGGGCCAGTGACGTGGCTCGTGTGCGCCCGGTGACGTGGCCAGCCGCGGTCGTTGCCTTTAGCACCGGGTGCAGCCACGACCGGGTGCTAAAGGCCACGACCGGGCCAGTGACGTGGCTCGTGTGCGCCCGGTGACGTGGCCAGCCGCGGTCGTTGCCTTTAGCACCGGGTGCAGCCACGACCGGGTGCTAAAGGCCACGACCGGGCCAGTGACGTGGCTCGTGTGCGCCCGGTGACGTGGCCAGCCGCGGTCGTTGCCTTTAGCACCGGGTGCAGCCACGACCGGGTGCTAAAGGCCACGACCGGGCCAGTGACGTGGCTCGTGTGCGCCCGGTGACGTGGCCAGCCGCGGTCGTTGCCTTTAGCACCGGGTGCAGCCACGACCGGGTGCTAAAGGCCACGACCGGGCCAGTGACGTGGCTCGTGTGCGCCCGGTGACGTGGCCAGCCGCGTCTGAGGCCCTTAGCACCGGGTGCAGCCACGACCCGGTTCTAAAGGTCCTTTAGCACCGGGTCTATACAACACCCGGTGTTAAAGGCCCCCCCTTTAGCACCGGTCTTCCCACCACCCGGTGCTAAAGGCCCTTTAGCACCGGGTCTTCTACAGCCGGTGCTAAAGGCCGTAACTGGCGCCAAACGAAAATTGGGGGCCTTTGGCACCGGATTTTAGATCAACCCGGTGCTAAAGGCCCCCATTTTAGTTTCGCGCCAGTTCTCGAACCGGTCTTTAGTACCTGGGGCTCCTATTTGATATATTAAATGGATTTATATTTATACTACCTAATAATACTTGTTTTAATTCTAGTTATTTATTTTTATACTACCTATTAATACTTGTTTAAATCTAGTTATTTATATTTATACTACCCATTAATACTTGTTTTAATTTATAGTTATTAATGCTATACCTATTAAAAATATATATTAAATAAGAAAATTAGTAGGAAATCTTATAAATTAATAGAAAATCAAT
The DNA here is from genome assembly GCA_900205405.1 of Echinochloa crus-galli. Classification (NCBI taxonomy): domain Eukaryota; kingdom Viridiplantae; phylum Streptophyta; class Magnoliopsida; order Poales; family Poaceae; genus Echinochloa; species Echinochloa crus-galli. Next base: position 1,931,296 of record OAMR01000079.1, read on the forward strand.
ATAAAATGCTAGAAAATATTATAAATTAATAGAAAATCTTATAAATTACAATATAAAATGCTAGAAAATCTTATAAATTACTAGAAAATCAATATAAAATGCTAGAATTAATAAAAACAATCTTATAAATCAATAGAAAATCTTAGAACATAGGTGGAACATAAATGCAAATATAGTTATTACAAATTGGGTGGAACATAGTGCAATTAAATTACATGGCATCATCGTTTACTCGGACACTAATAAACTTCCTCTTTACAAATGTTCCTTGATTGTGATCACGCCGTAGATACGGTGTCTCCTCCGCCGCTAACAGGATGCTTGGGTCATCAGCCACTGAGAATGGAGGCCGGCCATCGAGCATATCATAATCTTCATCCGTCTTGTCCTCAACTCCTACGATTTTTCTCTTTCCTGGAAGAACTATATGACGCTTTGGCTCGTCTTGTGATGGGTCCAATTGCTTACCCCCACCTTTCTTATCCGCCCCTTTCTTCGGTCTGCTAGCCATGTCCTTCACATAAAAAACTTGTGTGACAGCTTTGGCCAGGATGAACGGTTCGTCTAGAAAGCCAATCTTGTTTAGGTCCACTAACGTCATTCCATAGTCCGCTTCAACTTTAACACCTCCTCCAGTCAGCTTCACCCATTGGCACTTGAACAGTGGGATCTTCAAAGGTCCGTACTCTAGTTCCCATATCTCCTCTATGATTCCATAGTATGAGTTTGTATTGCCATTGGTGTCTGTCGCGTCGATCCGGACACCACTGTTTTGGTTGGTGCTTTTCTTGTCCTGGGCTCTTGTGTAAAATGTATACCCATTGATGTCGTATCCTTGGAATGTCAAGATCGTGCTCGATGGACCTCTAGCTACAAAAGCTAGCTGCGCATCAATGCCCTCGACACCCATAAGACGTTTTCGCAACCAAGCGGTGAAAGTACTATTGTGCAGACGCTGAATAAAGGCCGCATACTTTGTTGAGTTTTCATTCTTTATAATCTGCATGTGCTCCTCGATGTACGGAACAACTAAGGTTGATTGTTGCAAAACTGTGAGGTGCGCTTTATGAAATGTCCCAATGTCCTTCATCACCATCGATCTTCTCCCTAGTGTGCCCTTTCCACCAAGTCTCCCCTCGTGATGTGATTCGGGCACACCAATCGGCATAAGATCATCGACAAAGTCAACACAGAATTGAATGACCTCCTCTATTTCGTATCCCTTAGCAATGCATCCTTCTGGACGAGAATGATTACGGACATACTTCTTTAGGACAACAAACAACCTCTCAAAAGGGAACATGTTGTGTAGAAATACTGGCCCCAGTATACGAATTTCTTTGACGAGGTGAACCAATAGATGTGTCATGATATTGAAGAAGGATGGTGGAAATATCATCTCAAAGCTGACAAGACATTGCACCACGTCGTTCTGTAGCTGATCTAAATGGTCTGGATTGATCACCTTCTGAGAAATTGCATTGAGGAATGCACATAACTTCACATTGGCTTTCTGCACGTTAACTGGTAGCACACCCCTGAGTATGACGGGAAGCAACTGTGTCATCAACACATGGCAGTCGTGAGACTTCAGGTTTGTGAACTTCTTCTCTTTCATATTTATTATGCCCTTAATATTGGAGGAGTAGCCAGACGGAACCTTGATACTGTTCAAGCATTCAAACATGCTTGCCTTCTCTTCTTTGCTGAGAGTGAAGCTGGCAGGACGCAAGTACTGGCGTCCTTTGTCTCTCTTTTCTGGATGTAGATCAGTCCGTTGCTTCAATCGTTTCAGATCCTGACGTGCTTCCAGTGTATCTTTTGGCTTCCCATAAGTACCCAGGAAGCTTATCAAGTTCACGCAAAAATTCTTCGTCAGATGCATCACATCAATCGCGTTACGGACCTCTAAACGTTGCCAATAAGGTAGCTCCCAAAAGATAGACTTCTTCTTCCACATCGCGGCACGACCATCCTCGCCCGTCGGAGCAGCCTGGCTTCCGTCTCCCTTGCCAAACACCACGTGTAGGTCCTTCACCATATCAAATAGCTCTTCCCCACTCCGGTGTCTCGGCTTTGTACGGCGGTCAGCATTCCCGCCAAAATGCGCACATTTCTTTCGTAGCTCATGCTTCGCCGGAAGGAATCGACGGTGACCCATGTACACAACTTTACGACAATGTTTCAAATACATGCTTTCGGTTTCCTCTAAACAGTGAGTGCATGCTTTATATCCTTTGTTTGATTGTCCTGATAGGTTACTTAGTGCAGGCCAGTCGTTGATGCTTATGAAAAGCAGTGCTCGAAGGTCAAACTGCTCCTGCTTGTCCTCATCCCACACGCTAACACCTTCATTCTTCCACAGCTGCAAAAGTTCGTCAACCAATGGTCTTAGGTACACATCAATGTCGTTGCCAGGTTGCTTTGGGCCTTCGATGAGCACTGGCATCATAATGAACTTCCGCTTCATGTAGAGCCAAGGGGGTAGGTTGTAGATACAAACAGTCACGGACCAAGTGCTATGACTACTGCTCATTTCATCAAAAGAGTTCATGCCATCGGTACTTAAACCAAGCCTAACATTCCTCGTATCAGCATCAAACTCTGGGAATGCTCTGTCGATGTTCCTCCACTGGGATCCATCGGCGGGGTGTCTCAACATGCCATCCTGCTTACGTTCTTCTTTGTGCCAGCGCATCAGTTTGGAATGGTCCTTATTCCTGAACAAACACTTCAGACGGGGTATCAGAGGGAAATACCACATCACCTTCGCAGGGATTTTTTTCTTAGAACGCTCTCCCCCAACATCACCAGGGTCGTCCCGCCTGATCTTGTATCGCGCGCAGGTGCAAACCGACAAACATCAGCAGGGTTGTCCCGCCTGATCTGTATCGTGCGCAGGTGCAAACCGGACAACGATCCAAGTGTTTGTACTGTCCGCGATAGAGGATACAGTCATTAGGACACGCATGTATCTTCTGCACCTCCAAACCGAGAGGGCAAACAACACATTTTGCTCGATACGTCGTCGATGACAATTCGTTACCCTCTGGCAGAATCTTCTTCACGAGTTTCAGTAGCTCCTCGAAACCCTTATCAGTAACGCCATTTGCTGCCTTCCACTGTAGAAGTTCAAGTGTGCTACCACTACAAGGTTTTGTATCAAATTCAACGCCTCTGAATTGCAACGCCGAAAATTTAGTCGCTATAGATGGTTGTATTGCAACCATTCTTAAAAATCGTAGCGATTCATGTCTTTAATACAACGGTTTTGAAGTTGTTGCAAAGCTTTGTTGCATTTGGTTGATGATATTGCAACGGTGTAAAATGGTTGCAGTAGGAGTGATTGTGGTTGCAATTATGTAGTAGTACTGCAACCACATTTTCGTTAGTTGCATTTAGTTGTGACTATTGCTACGGTTGTTTGGTGTTGCATAAAATTTCACAATCGTTGCAAATTATTGATGCTTAAGGCAATGAGAACTCTTGGAGGCGAAGCAAAAGTTAGGTTCAATTGCAACCTTTGTTGACAGTTGCAATATGCTTTGATATTGTTGCAAATGTTAAATTTTATTGCAACAAGATCTTTGGCTTCAAAGCGAAAATTGTGTTCAAGTGCAACGCTTAATTTTTGTTGCGATATATACTTTGAGTGTTGCAACAACTAAGAGGCAAGTTTGATTTGCATTGGGCTTTAGCACGGGCCATACACGTCAGGCAGGAGGCGCTGCGCAGGGGTATCGTGATCCAGGGTTGCTGCACATGGGGGTGAGGACGACCGTCGCCACTACTCGGCATCTCGACTCCTCCGACCTTCGCTCTACCAGACCTCCATCACGTTGCATCCAATGGATCACATAAGAGTCAAAATACAATTTTATGCATATTTTTTAATCTTATTAGAGGTACGCATAGTTTAATTTTGAATAAATACCTAAAAATTCATTTAAACAACTTAAAATAGAAAGTCACTTTAAAAATTATTGAAACTGATACACGATAAATTATATGTAGTCTGTTACATTTTAAATATATTGATATATGCAAGATATATTATTTTGTAAGTTATTTCACAAGACAGCATTAAAAGAGAAAGAGAATAATTCATGAAATTAAATCAGCAAAATATATGACACAAAGGCCAAAAAAATGTTGTCCACAGGTCTTGAACAAGAGACCTCAATCTCCAAGTGTGCAAGACTTACCACTACACCACATAATCATTTTTATCTCTAATTCTAATTTTATTTTGTTTTATATCTTTCTTTAGCCACCACATCATCTGGACGACCAAGTCACCTAGGCCTCCCGCGTGGCACACCCGGCCTGCCCGCCGTGCCAAGTCACATGGGCCTATGTGCGGCAGTTAATCAGCCCGCCCGCCGCGAAGTCACTTGAGCCTCCCGCGTGCTTGGCCCACCCGCCGCGCCAAGTCACATGGGCTCCCCGCGCGCCAGTTAATCGGCAAAAAAAAGCAGCACAAGAAGGCTTTTCCTTGTTATCCCAAAGACTCCCATTAATGGATTAGCTTAATCCTAGCAAAATGTAGTGGATGCTATATTTTTCACTACTTCATGATGGAACCGTTTGTGACATATCGGTGTCGGTTCAAGAACCGTTTGTGATACCCGTTTGTGATTTCCTGCACCCGAAACAAACCCCAAAAAATACTTTTCATTTGGGAAGGCCACCATTCGCGCCATTTTTCCTCTACCACTACACCACTCCATCACCTATGACTGGATACCGCTTTGATTCCTATCATATCATACCAAACCGAGTTTAAATTGCTTGTTTGAGACCCTAAACGACTTCAAATCAAAAAGTGTTGAATTACAAAGTTTTCTAACTTTTCGAAATCTTCAACTTTCATGTTGACCGTTTTTTCATCTGAGGCCGTTTACAAAATTTAAATTTCAAATTTGAGAACATTCAAACTTAGATCTAGCAACTAAATGACTTCAAATGACAAACCTGTCAACTACAAAGTTTCATGACTTGTTCAGATCTACAACTTCTATGTTGACCGTTTTTTCATCCGAGGTCGTTTGAAAAAACTCAAATTTCAAATTTTGAGTACAAACTTACTTTTCATCAGTAAAACAAATTCAAATTAAAAAGTTATAAACTACAAAGTTGTATGACTTCCGAAGATCTATAACTTTCATGTTGACCGTTTTTCATCCGATATAGTGAGAGTAACGTTGTTCATAAATCTTATATGTCTATATTATAGTTTTACGAAACTCTATAAGATAGATAGATGGATTTTATGAACAATATTCATATGAATTTGTCAAATGAAGAAATGATCAAAATAAAAGTCCTACATATTGATAAGGCATACAACTTTTTAGTTCAACACTTTTTGATTTGAGTTGATTTACTACTTCAAAATATGGTTTTAACGTGTACCATACACATCATCACAAAGAGTTTAAAAACCGTTTGTGATGAGGGGCATCACAAAGGGTTCGTATTACGAACCCTTTGTGATGCGAACCATTTGTGATGTCTCAACATCACAAACGGTTTTACCAAAACCGTTTGTGATGCCCCAACCGTTTGTAATGAGGGGCATCACAAACGGTTCTAAAACCGTTTGTGGTTGACCGTTTGTGATGTTCATTTCTGTAGTAGTGTATAGATGATGTTTGCGAGGTAGAACCGAAGAGAATTATATATTCTGACTAGACATAGATTCTGTTATATATGTTGGGATATTCATGAGCCAAATATTGTTGTTTTATTCTATCTTAATGCAATATTACGTAGCATTCGTGGAAAAAAAGGTTTGACAGCTATTTTATGTCATTGCGAGAAGACAATGATGAGAGGCTTTCATAAAACACTGAGTGTGCCTTTCTCGTGCTTTCCGAGATAGAGAGTATCATTACGGCATGTATAATAGTTTAGACATGCAGCTGTTGTCTATTTAATACACATATACAGCTAAATAGACAGCATTACAACGGACTTTCTATTTAGCTGTCTATGTGATAATTAATACGCAATCTGGATACTAGTGTTTTGCATAGGAGCACGGACCAAAACAGTAGATGAGATATTAGACAACAACCCACTCTTTAAATGATAGCCTTATATGGCAATAAAAAGATAATTGTTGTCTAACTATCGTACGTGCCCTTATTGTTTTTTTCTTGGCAATGATGCCCCTTTCTTATTTAAAAAATTGAAGAATATGCTGGACCAATTTTTTTACTTGATATAGGCGTCTCTATAAGTATATACACACCTACGAGTACATGGCGTAGTATGCTATCGTTCTTAAATATATAACATTTATGACAAACATATTAGTTTGTTTTTACTATCAGAAAAACTCACATCCGCACCTCTCATAAGCCGCGGTACATTTTGGACCCGGTACTAAATGTGCATTAGCACCGGGTCCAAAGTTCAGGTGCCCTTAGGGAACCTTTAGCACCGGTTGTTAACACCAACCGGTGCCAAAAGGAGCAATTTAGCACCATTTGGTAAGGCCTCAAACCTTGGTCGTAACACCAACCGGTGCTAAAGGGTCGGCCTTTAGCACCGGTTGGTGTTACGACCTGATGCTAAAGGTCTATTAGCACCGATTGGTAACTACGATCCGGTGCTAAAGGGGGTGTAACATGCTATTTAATTAAAAAAAAGTATTTTCTATCCCATCACATGTGTTGTGTAGGTGAGATGGTTAGGTGGGTACACGCGAGTCAAGAGGTGTTGAGTTCGAATCCCCGCAAGGTCAGCACCGGTTGGGATACCCGGTGCTAAAACCGGTTCCCAACCGGTGCCAAAGGCACGTTTTATGGTAGTGTTTGTAACTAAACTGCTTGTCTATGTTTGTCATAAACGACATCCGAGAACGGAGGGAGCATTATATTGCGATGTAATAAGAAAGTTATGCAATGACAAAATTAATGATAAAGAACGCCAAAGCATGTCATCTATGAAGGCAGATGGTGGCTGCTTGTATTAAGTAGAATAAATAAAAATGCTATTTCAAATTAAGAATATTAAAAAATTCAGGACAGAAAAAGAGCATCAGAACTGGGTCAATTTTGTACTGATATTCACATGACAAAATGTGTATGCGGGTAAATTTAGTTCAAACAAATTAACTAGCAAGACCATTCTGATGATGACAAGCATGATTGTATTACAAAATGTTGATTTCATCCGTACCATTACCTATTGAAAAGTTTTTTTTATTAGTTAGTTTATATGTCTTGACAGCTGATGCTAAAACATAATCTAATCCTAGCATCATACCACATACCAGAGTTGAATAACCAATACATAAACGATTTGTGCCCACACCTCAATTCTGCGGTGCTGGCGGTCTACAAGGACGCGCACCATATTTTACCATGGTTCGCAGGCTCCCTCCTTGTCTCCTCTCCCTCTCTCCCCTCCTCACATATCTCTTTCCTCTACTCACATATCTCTCTCCTTATCTATTTCTTCTTCCTTCTCCTTATCTTCAAGATGGAGGTGGAGATGAATGCTGCAACCAGCAGCGGAGATGTGAGGGCGGAGGCCCGCACACGGGTGGCCGGGTGAGTGGCGGCACATGGGCGACCGGCGAGGAGCGGTGACGCGTCGATGCGCAGGCGACCCGTGAGGAGCAGCGGGGCGGTTGCACACGGGTGGCGGGGTGGCGCGAGCGGCCCTAGTGGTGGTGTCTTGGTGTGGTTTTTATTTTCTTTTACAGCTATTTTTTAGAACCCATACGTAGTGATGAAAGTGGATGGGATACTATCTTTTTCATATCCTCATCCACTTTTTTCGTCGGATATAGAGCGGAGCGGATATCACACGGATTTAGATATGGATGCTGATTTTTTCGGATGTCAGAAATAGCGCGGACTCGGATTGGAGTGGAGTCGGTGCAGAAGTGGACTAAAATAGATACATAATACATGCTTATGTGTAATTTTTTATGGTGGTGAATATTTTCTAAGCCAATACCATAAAGCAACAATATAACATGAAAAATACTACCGACCAGTCGCATTTTGTCCGTCGAGGCTGGAGGGGTTGTGCTGCTAGGTGTTTAGGGTTTACTAATATACGTGTCTATAATATATATAGTTGAGAAGTCATGGGCTGCAAAATATTAGGTATATGTCTGGATTGGGCTCAATATGTATTATGTTGCACTCGTTAAAGTTGTCAGATATTCTATTATAAGCCTCAGATAATCCACATTTAATTTTTATATAATTCATTTTTTAGAAAAAGAATGTCTCTCCTGGCCTCTGCGTTACCGCACACCGCGTTTAAAATTATTACATAGTTTTGGACATATTGCCAATCAAGGAAACAAACAGAAAAATTATGAAGTATGATAAAGTCTATTATTATGTTTCCATCCATGAGAAGCGAACAGCTCTAATGCCATAGTCTCTAATGCTCTGCTCACTTTCTTGAATGTCTCCTTTGTCTCCACATCATGTTGCAGCAGTGACCAAAACCGCAATCAATATGCTCCCCTGAATATAGCCTCCATAAAAGATGTATTTTGACAATTTTCGAATGTTAGATCATTACGACATCTCCAAATTGCCCAACATAGTGCAAATCCCCAACCAGAATACAATTCCTCTCAAGTATTTTATAATTAGAGAGCCACCCCCCTAACATATGGGCTACTAATCTGGGTGAGGTTAGCCCAGTAGCTATATAGACAGTTCTCCAAATTGTCCTAGCATGATGACATTCATAGAGAAGATGTTTGATAGTTTCGTTACAATTACAGAAACAACACTTCTGACTGCCTTTCCAATTTCTCTTTGCCAAGTTATCCTTTGTCAAAATGACACCCCTTTGGAGGTACCAAAGGAATATCTTGATCTTAAGAGGAATCTTTAATTTCCAAATCACTTTATGAGAGAAAGGAGTATTCTGGTTAATCACATGTAGATACATGGATTGGACCGAAAATTATCCCGTCTTATGTAGGCCCCACAGGAAAAATGTCTCTTTCGTTATTTAGAGTGATATGTGTGATCTTAGCTACCAAGTCTTCCCATTCATCCAACTTATCTCCCACTAGTGCTCTCCTAAAAGAGATGTTTAGTGGCGTTGAGAACATAATCTTCGCCATTTTATCATGCGGATTATTCGTAATGTTTAAAATTGTGGGGTACAAGTCTTTGAAAGATCTATTACCAAATCATGTGTCTTCCCAAAACCTTGTTTCAGTTCCATCATTTATATTGAAGGAACCACAATTTAGAACCAAATCCTTTATATTCATCAGACCCTTCTCTAGAAATGAGAGTCATTGGGTTTGATCCTCACTTGCGATAATGTTTTAGAGCTTAGATATTTATTTCTAATCAGAGTTTGCCAATTCCCATCTTCGCTGAGCAGTTTTATAATCCATTTGCTCAACAAACATTGGTTCTGAACTTGGAGGTCAATTATTCAAGTCCACCCTGATCTTTAGGCCGGCACATGATGTCTCACTTGGCTAGGCGATATTTCTTTTTATCATTGTCACCCTGCCAGTAGAATCTAGACCTATAATAATCTAGTTTTTTAATTACACCTTTCGGTATTTCGAAAAAGGACATCATAAACATGGGTAGGCTGCTAAACACCGAATTTAGGAGGGCTAATCTGCCTCCATAGGTTAAATGCTTTGCTTTCCAACAAGTCAACTTCTTTTCGAACCTCTCTTTAATGCATCTCCAGTCTATATTATGCAGTTTATTATGATGCATTGGTATACCCAGATAGCGAAAAGGATATTCACCCACACTGCATCCAAAGAGATCGGTATATTGATCCTCGAATTCTTTTGCTTCACCATAGCAAAAGATTTCACTCATATGGAAGTTGATCTTCAGGCCTAATAATTGCTCAAAAACACTGAATAATAGTTTAATGTTTTTCGCTTGTTCCAGGTCGTGATCCATAAAAATAATAGTATCATTGGCATATTGAAAAATTGACAGCTCGTCGTCTATTAAATGTGGGATGACACCACTTATCTGCCCATCGTCTTTTGCTCTTTTAATCAAGAGAGCGAGCATATTTGCCACAATGTTGAATAAAATGGGTGACATTGGATCTCCTTGACGGAGTCCTTTTTTTGTTTCGAAGAAGTGTCCGATGTCATCATTAACCTTAATGCCGACACTTCCCCCACTAAGAAAGCTTTCTATCCATCTACACCATTTTGGTGACAAACCTTTCATGCCCAATGTTTGTTGTAAGAAGGACCACTTAACTTTATCATAGGCCTTTTCAAAATCATTTTTGAAAATGACCCCGTTAAGTTTCTTTGTATGTAATTCGTGAATGGTTTCATGTAGAATGACTACACCCTCCATTATATTTCTTCCTTGCATGAAAGTTGTTTGGGATGGACTGACCACTGTCTGTGCCACTCTATTTATTCTACTTGTGCCAACTTTTGTAAAAATTTTAAAGCTGACATTGAGTAAACAGATCGGTCTATATTATTGGATTTTTGTTGCATCTATAGTCTTAGGTAGTAAAGTAATTACACCAAAATTTAGACTAAATAGCGGTAGGTTTTCTTCATTCAAATCTTTGAAGAGTGCCACCAAATGCTCTTTGATCACTTCCGAAAACACTTGATAGAATTCTGTTGGGAAGCCATCTGGACCTGGGGCTTTATTATGCTCCATTTGGAACACTGCATCCTTTACTTCTGATTCCGTGAGTGTTGAAATTAATAATTCGTTTCCAATATTACTGACTTGTGGGATGTCATCAATTTGACTCTCCACTAGTGTGAAGTTATTATCTTCTGGTTGTACGAAAAGGCTTTTATATAGTAGTTGGTGATGTAGTTTTTCAATTCAGTGTCGCCCACAATTATGCCATCTTCTTGTTCTAATTTGAAGATGTGTTGTTTGCGATGTTTGCCATTGGCCACTAAATGAAAAAAATGTGTATTATCATCACCCTGGAGAAGGCTTTGAACCTTGGCCCTTTCATACCATTTCATCTCCTCTTCTCGTAATAGTAGCACTAACCTTTCTTTGATATAGTGGTTCATATTTATCTCGTTAGCTGAGAGATCATTGTTTTCCGCCTTTTTATCAAAGGCATCCAACATTGAGATGAGTTGTTTCTTTTCTTTTTTGTATGTGCCAGCTATATTTTTGGCCCATCCTCTTAGATACTGCCGAAGATGTCTAATTTTCTGATTGCCATAAATTGGCCACCATATCAAAGAATCCATCTCTAATCAGCCATCCCCTTTCAAATTTAAAGGAAGATTGTTTGTTATTATGTGTAGAGGACCCAGTGTTTAAGATAAGAGGTGTGTGGTCTCTCGCCTCGACTCTGTATAATGGGAATTTATCCTCCCATTCCGTGCTTACTAGTACTCTATCCAGTTTCTCATATGTTGGATCATCTCCTAGGCCTGCCCATGTATATTGGCGACCAAACATGATGATCTCTTTAAGGTCAAGAGCTTCAATGACGGCATTGAACAGGGTTGGCCATTTAGTATCAAAGTGGCCTTGGCTATTATCCTCCGGGTTCCTCATAATATTAAAATCCCCACCGATGATATAAGGAAGAGATTCTCGAGAGTACGTGCTAGCCATTTCAGTAAGAAAGGCTTCTTTATTGTGCGCTTTTGCTGGTCCATATATTGTGTATAGTGCAAATTTGAAACCATCAGATTTATTACGAAGGCAAAATTTAACATAAAAATCTCCTTCATCTATGGAACCTATGTCGTAGGTGGTTAAACCTACTCCCAAAAGGATACCACCAGAACGACCGTGTGGGGCCATGCTGTGCCAGATAAATTCATTACCACCACAAAAGTTTTTAAGGGTCATGTCTGGAAAATCATCACGCCCTGTTTCAGAAAGAGCAATAAAATTAATTTGCTCTTCTCTAATCATTTCCGTCAAATATCTGTGTTTAGCCAAGTCGCGTAGACCTCTGCTATTCCAGAAAACTTCTTTCATTGGAGACACATTTTGGAAGGGGTTTTTAATTTTTTAGAAGGTCTACCTATTTTATTTTTGGTAGAGTTGCACTTTTTCTTATGGGGAACTCGACTAAGATCACTTAATATGTGATCATGAACGAAGTCATGCGAATCCTCGATTAAATTACCTCTAGTGTGGCCGAGGATTGCATCAAGTCTTTCCTCCTCCTCATCAACTATGTAATCGTTAATGACAGGCTTGCCTTTTTTTTCTCCACTATTTTCTTCCTACCCGAAACAACCCTGTTGTTTCCAAGTTGTGGGCTGCTACCACACGATCTGCTTTCTGGAGGGTGTGATCATCGCTTGTTGCCAAGTTGCGCAGGCTTCGTCTCAGGGTTGTCTGCTTGCCGATCGCCGTTGGCCTGTCCACCTTCTGCTTCTTTTCCATTGTCCTGGCAACGTGCGCTGATTTGGATTGCCCTCTCATAGGAACCAGAGGGGGACCAAAATGGTCAGCAGCCAGGCATGGTGGAGTTGTAGCAGCATTCTCAGGGCCAGCCTGTTCGACATGATGTGCAGTCTGCCCCTGCACGACACCTTGCAGCAGCTGGCCAGCTTGTGCTAAGATGTCGTTGCCTGACTCCGACACTATGATGTTCAAGTTGATCCCGGAATCCTCCTTGGGAGCAGGTGGGTTGATGATGCCGTGTACCGGTGCTGTTGGAGCAGCTGCATTCATTATCAGGCAAGGGGTCACAGTATCGACATCCTGTGGCTCTATTTCCCCCGCCTCTACAGCAGCATGCATACACCCCAAACGTGTAGGTGTCCCAATCAGCACAGCATCCGGCTCCTCGAGCACCATGGCCGGGGCAGCAGGCATGATTTGGGTGCCGAGTTCCTGTATCTGTAGGTGTAGGAGACTCCACTGCATTGGCAAATATACCATCATCGTTATCCTCCACCATTACCTTGTCAACGATTTCTTCTAGCAATCGTTCCACTGCTGTGTCAATTGCCTTTTCCACCGGAGTGGCTTCATCTGATGGTGCAGTCCCATTTTTGGGATTTTCCTTTTCTGAGGCATCTTTATCTTGTTTCTTGGATGGCGAGGTAGTTTTTGGGTCATCCGGTTTCTGTGGTTCCGCATCTTCCATGACTTGATCATCGCTGCCATCATAGTCTAGATCATCGGCGTCATCGAAGTTGAGATCATCATCATCTCGAGCCACCTCTTCCACTTTGAAAAATATTTCATACATGGAGTCATCCACAACAATGTCTGCATCATTTGGAATGGACTTTGAATCAAGTACTGCCACTAGCTGTCTAACCACACCCGTTTTCCTCAAATGCCTCATGTCCACTCTCTGTGTGGCACCTAGGATTGTCCCAACAGTCCAAAGCAGTAAAAATGATCTAATCTCATAAGGCACACCATAAACCTGCACCCAGACTTGATGAAGCTTCCTCTTTGGCTTAATCTCGTTGCTCCATTCCTCAAAATAACATTGTTCCCTCATTGTTGTCCGTCGGGATCATTTAAATTGCAACCAGACGCTGCAGCTCCACTTTGCTTGGGAATGGTTCAATATATGATTTTGGACCATATCTGTCGGATTTCTCTAAAATCATATCCTACTCCGCAATCACACGTAATCTGACTCGGATTTTTCTCATGCCCTTAAATATTGCATTTGGATCGGATCTGATGTGGAAACTAGATCAGTAGGGTAAGATCGACCCGTGATTTTCATTAAGGAAAAGAAACCTTCTCCCGCCTAGGAAATAAAGACAGCATGAATGCTGTGTGTCCATTAGCATAAAAACTTTATGTACTGGTGTGTATGCAATATGGAAATAAAGAAGTTTTAATGATCGATATAATTTAGACAGCACTACCAAAACGTGCCTTCTTGTTCCAAATCTTGATCGGAGCAGCCACACACCCGATTATATCTCATAGTGACTGTTTGGAATGAAGATGTCGTGCGTAAATTCCATGACGTACAACCAGGGGCGGACAGATTTTGGCCCAAGGCCTAGGGCCAGTCCATGGGCCAATTCATAAATAACTGTTGGGCCTTTTTATTGCTACAGTAATACCAGTGGAGAATTTCGGCCCACGCCTAGGGCCATGGCCCAGGTGGCCCTAGGCTTGTGTCCGCCACGGTACAACAGCAAAGTTTCATGCTTGATGAAATTCTCCATATTATTGCCTCTCTTTTCCCAATGCCTACCATGCCTGCTGTGGCAAACTTTGTTTACTGTATACTTTACAGTAACATGCAGCGCCCCAAGCTTGGGATGATCAATTAGCAGCTGATATTATTGTTGAGAAGTTACAAGATCTGCCTGAAGATGAGCGCACATAACTGAATGAAGCTGCAAAGCAAAAACAATAGCTGAAGTTACAATGACTCGCACTGGGCTTGTAAATTTGGGCACCTATATATATGTCATCTACACGCTACAGTTTCTAATTGGAGCAATGATTATTAATTTTTATTGTTCCTACGTAGCTCATCTATTTGTCGTTGATGCTGAAACGTCACCACCACCACCATGTCCTACTACTGCACACCTGCATTTCTTGGCCTTCTCGCCTCCTCACCCCTCTCCTCCTCAAAGGCTTGCAAAAATCGAGTCTTTGCACTGAGAGACAAGTAGGGAGCTGAATAGTTGCGCTTGGAAGTTGGAACTGAGTACCTGAAGAAGACCGAGCAAGAAGTGACTATTGACAAGCTAGAGCAACTCCAACGAGAAAAATCTATTCCCAAATACTTGCTAAATAAGAATGTGAAAATAACTTTTCAAAATATTAGGGAGAGGGTCTCCCGTCAAAAAATAATATTGGCGAGAGGTGCTCCAGCATATCCCCTTTCTCTTCTCCCCTTTCCATCTCTTTTGACAGGTGGGACCTACTTTTCAATGACTAAACTATTTCTCTCTCTCCCTCTTCTTCTACCTTTCTCTCTCCTTCGAACACAGCATCGCCCACGTGTGGTGGAGGTGGACTCTGTCATGGTCACCCGCGGCGCATCGCTTTGAGTGCAGCTGTTGCGTCACGGTCGCCCTGATGCGGCAGCGCAGTGGCGGCGCTTGGTTGCTAGTGCGGTGGAGGTGTGGGGCGTGGGACGTCGCGACTAGTGTCCACGCGGGCAGGCGGCTGGCCAACAGCGAGGCGGTGTGGGGCCGTGTGACTGGAGGAGTGGGGCGGCGTGCAGCGCGCAGGCGGCCGGTGGCAAGGCAGAGTGTGGCAGCCTGCATGTGGGCGATCAGAGGCAAGGCGGTGCATGCCCATCGGTGTACGTGCGGCCGGTAGCGGGGTGGAGTCGTGTGGCGTGTGGCTCGCCGGCGGCCGGGAAGAAAGGAAGGGAAGGCAGTGGAGAGAGAGAGGAGGAGAGGAAAGGGGATTGAGAAAAGAGTGGAGATGGTTGAGAAAAGAAAGAGGAGAGGGAGGGAGGTAAAGGGGATTGAAAAAAAATATAGAGAAATGGGATTACGAAAGGAGATCTGTGGGAGCTAAAATTTTAACCCTCCATCCCCTTTAACTAGGAATATATGGAAATGGAATTGGTTTTCTCAATCGGTTGAAGTTGCTCTTCTGATGTCCTAGTACCCCTTTTAGCCTTTGCAATTTTGTTTCAGATTCGCTTTGTTGAGTTTGTGTCCGTGGTCGAGTCTTGTTGCTGGTTTTAGATTGTATTTGTGGTCGTAGTTCAACGTGCCCGTATTTGTTTCCGCCGCTTTCCCATCCACCATAGCCATACAACAAGTCAATCCACCACATTACTTGACTTTCCCCGCTAGCCGCCTTACGTGAACTCTCGCCGCGTAAACCTTAAATAGTTGTAAGCCGCTTTGATCGCCTTTGCAATACATACTTGGTCCTTGATTCGTCATTTGGCGAATACCTATTGCTGCATATCAGGGAGGATTTGTGCCGTGATCGGATAGGGAGGTTTTGCCCTAACCGCCGTTGTGTTTCTGCCGAGTTGTGTCTTCTGAAAAACATAACTTGAGGTCCCCTCCATAAAACGAGTAGAGATGCTACAATAAATTAGGTTGGTCATGTTTCATGTTGATCATGTATCACTCAGTCCCGATAAACAAGCAGCTTCGTGGAAATATACAAAAGATGTAGGGTGTGTCACATTCAGAAGGTTTTGTCTTATTACACGATTGACAAGACACCGCATGACAAGTCCTATACTACATGAGTGGTTATAATTTTCTAGATTTATTAAACGTAATTAAGACATAATTGTTATGTATGATGAGATTTTAAAGCACCACTGTATAGCCAATTTAAAATTAAGCTGAAAAGGTATGAAATGGCCTGATATTGTGAGGCATAATTTATAGCCACAAAGAACATTTTGCCTAGTTGAACGTGAAATGGTTGTGTTGCTTAACAAAATTAGTTGATTGGGAACATTTGTGCACAGACATTTCACATACCTGCCCGTTGTCCCCTTCAGCTAGCTGTGGGCATGACACGGTGGGCCTTTCCTGCCGGCACCTTTTGGGCTGGCATGGGTAAGCAGGCACCTATATATGAAATGCTCTCCCATAGTATTCTGCTCGTGCGCCGGCCAAGGATGTGGTTTAGCCGTTTAGGAGAAGGTGAAGATAGGATGTGGATTCTTTGATGTTGCGATAGCTGATTTGGGATGATGAGGTGTTGCTACTTGAGATTTTGGTATGTTGTAATGGGTGATTTCTGATGTTCTGCAAACAAATTCAGATGTTGATATATTCTATTTTTGCTGCAATAGATTTTGATGTTGTAATTGTTGTTTGAAGATGTTGCGATTTTGATTTTTGGATTTTGCATCAATACATTCTGACTGATGCAGTATTCACCTCTTCCTAAATTATTAAGGTTACTGGTGGAAATTTTCTCATAGAAAATCGATGGCAAAGAAGCATTTTAGCGCATGTTTTGGATGTTGCAAATGTTCTTTTTTAATATTGCACGCATACCTTTTTCCTATGTTGCGGATATTATTTTTAATGTTGTGTCAGAATGGCGTGATTAAAAAATTTTCATCGAATATCCCGGAATACTGGCAGGTATATATACTTTGAGGTTTGGTAATCTCTTCTGCAAAATACAATAGGGATCTGAAAAGCGACAGGATGCCGATCGATCAAACATGCATATGCATGTTGATGTTGGGCTAGCCTGACAGACCTGGATCCTTGAGCTATATCAGATCTTCAGAGCAACTCCAGTGGGGTGAGTAAAAATGAGCCTCTATGTTTCAATTTGAGGATCAGTTTTAAAAATTTAGAGGCCTAAATGATAGGCGTCCTCCAGCCCAACTGACTAAATAGGGCCTCTATCCATCTGACAGTGGGCCAATCCTTCTCCCATCTCTCTCCCGACGCCCGATGCACGCTCTCGCTCGCCGCCAGCCCTCCTCCCGGACGCCACCGCCGCCGGCCCTCCTCCCTCCGCTTCTTCTTGCCTTCGAGGCCGGCCTCGCCACGGCGCTCGCCGACTACCGCAAGAGGGCCGGCCGCCTCCGCGTTGAGCCTGCCACCCGCCGCCGCGGGATCCTCCTCAACGACGCCGGCATTCGATTCGTGCTGCTGCTGCTCCAAGAAGCGTTGCCAGCGCTCCCTCGCCGTCACCGGCGCCAGCGGCGGCGACGGCAGTGACAAGACGAAGACGAAGACGGAGAGCGCGCGGCCCGCCCCCGAACTCCGGCCATACTGACGCCATGGTGGGGATCTTGGGCGGCAGCTGCACCATGGCCGGCCGGGGACCCCGCGCCGCGCGTTGGTCCGAGGCGGAAGCCGCCGCCGTTCGGGCTCGTCTTCTTCGCCGTCGGCAGGAGGCCGGTGGCTCGCAGGACGGCGAGCTCGAGGACGCCGACGGGCGCCGGCCGCCGGAGTGGTTTCGCCGTCAGCTCGTCGAGGACGTGGTAGGCGGCGTCGTAGTAGACACAGACGCGGTACGCGGTGGCGTCGTGGTACGCGGCGAGCCAGACGTCGACGCAGGCGGCGTGGAAGAAGTGGCAGCAGCCGGGAAGAAGCGGAGCTTGCCGCCGGCGTCGTGGAACTCGGAGAGGCAGACGGCGCACTCGAGCGTGCCGCGGCTGGCCTTGACGGCCCGCGCCGTGGCGTACGTGAGCACGGGGAGCACCCCCATGGCCGCGGTGGCGCGCCGCATGCCGGCAACCGAAGAGAACGCGACGGCTGCGACGGCGGCGTTGGCGCTCAGCGCGCCGCGGCGGCGGGCGGAGGCGGCATCCGCGGCCGTGGCGGTGTCGGAGTAGCGGCGGAGGTAGGCGGAGAAGAAGCCGAGCAGGAAGAGCGCGGCGATGACGCCGACGAAGAGGAGGGACGTGGTGAGCCCGAGGGCGGCGGCACGGCGAGGGCGGTGGTGGAAAGGAGGCCGAGCAGCAGCAGGGCAAGGGCGGCGGTGCGGGGGAGGAGGCGAGGGCGGCGGCGCAGGGGAGGGGAGGGGGCGGATATGCCGAGGCCCGAGCGAGAGAGGAGAGAGAGGGAGAGGAGAGAGAGGGGGGATAGGGGAAGGATAGAGGGACCCAGATTCTTGGGCTTTGCCCCAAAATTTGGTGGCCTACCAATTATGATCACTTGGTTAGTCATCCTATTGGAGCATGTTTTTTTGGTCCAGGGTGACTAAAAGGGTAGATAGAGGGTTGTTTAGTCACCCCGCTGGAGATGCTCTAAAGATCCTAACTTTTAGTTAAAGTTTTTTTTTCCGCTTGATGCAGCAGTAGTATGGCAATTCTATAGTTTCCTTGAGGGGGATGCAGTCTGAATTCCTCTAATTGCTTAGAGCAACTCCAACCCACCTCCTATTTTTACCCTCCTATTTCACCTATAGGAGAGTCTCTCATCCATTTTCTCTCTCCTATTTCACATTCATCTCCAACCAACCTCTCATACTTACTCCTATATCCCATGTAAGTGAGATGAGAGAGTAGAGAGAAGCTCCTAGAAATAGGAGGTTGAGCCCATCAAATAGGAGTTCTCCTAGAGTTAGGAATGAGATGAGAGGTTGGTTGGAGCTACTTTTTTGTCTTCCCTCTCCTAAATCTAGAGTAGGAGAGGAGATGAGAGGTGGATTGGAGTTGCTCTAACCACCGTCATCCTCTTTGTCGCCTCCATTCTCGCACGTACTATTCTCACACACCTGCTCAGTGCTCAACCGTGTGCTCCCATTGCACCACCATTTCCCGTCTGCCAGCAGGCCAGATTTGTGGGCTTTGCCCCAAAATTTGGTGGCCTGCCAATTATGATCACTTGGTTAGTCATCTCATTAGAGCATGTTTTTTGGTCCAGGGTGACTAAAAGGGTAGATAGAGGGTTGTTTAGTCACCCGGCTGCGAGATGACCCATTCAAATCGTAAGGACTGCCGCCAAAACCACGGTGCTTCTATTTTAATTCTCAGAGTAGTTGAGGTCTTCAGGCCGACATTAGTCAATTGCTGGACTCTCTTCTCCATGTCCGCGCCATGGCAGCCTCAGGATCACGTGCCATCGCTGTGTCCACAACACCTTGCAAAGAAAAAAAATACAAGTACAAGCACAAGCTGTGCTTAACAAATTACCTGCTGTACTCGACTACTCATACTGTCCCAATTAATATCCCAGTTGCCTGCCACTCATCCAGGGCAATCCAGCAATTAAGCTAGAGATTGACGATGATGACGCCGGCGTCAGCGCCTGCCGCCGAGCCGGAGGAGCCTAGTCACCCGTCGGAGTTCAAGCTCCGCAAGCAGCTCCTCCTGCTGGCCGCGCTGGTGGTCAGCGTCACCTACATGGCCGGCCTCACCCCGCCGGCCGGGGTGTGGCAGGACGACGGGCCCGGCGTCGTGGCCGGCGGCCCCATCCTCCGGATCACGCACCGCCGCCGGTTCCTCTCCTTCTACTACTGCAACTCCACCGCGCTCGCGGCGTCGCTCGTCGTCATCTCCCTCCTCCTCCTCCTCGACAAGTCGTGCGGGGCCCAGCTCGCCGTCCTCCGGCTGGTCATGCTGCTCGACCTGCTCGCGCTCATGGGGGCCTACCTCGCCGGCAGCTGCCGCGACATGCCCGCCACCGTGTACGCCACCGCGCTGGTGCTCGCGCTGTCTGCCTACGTCGGCGTGCACATCCTGCAAGGCATGGCGCACCCTTCGCCGGCAGCACTGGACTGCAGGGTTCACGGCGGCGAGGAGGAGCTCCGGCGCCGCGCCGCCGCCGCGGCGTCTTCCAGCGTAGTCCTCAAGCCCAAGGAGAGGTGCAAGGTGCTGCTGCTGCTCGCCACTTTCACGACGGGCATCACCTACGTCGCCGGCCTGAACCCGCCCGGCGGCTTCTGGGACACGCTGGATGGCGGCGGCGGCCGCCGGCATCGCCACGGCGGCTACCGACCCGGCGAGTCGCTGGTGGAGGCGCACCACAGGGGCCACTTCAGGATGTTCTTCTACTGCAACACCACCGCCTTCGTCGCGTCGCTCTTCATCATCGTGCTGCTCCTGGACAAGAAGCTCAGCGTCAGGACCGCGCGCTCTCTGGCGCTCAACGTGTTCATCCTCAGCGCGCTGCTCGGCTTGCTGGCGGCATACGACGCCGGTAGCTGCCGAGACTCCAACTGCAGCGTATATGTCGTCAGCCTCTTCGGCGCGGTTCTCGCGTTCATCTTCCTCACTATGGTTGCTATCATTTCGCCCAAGCGCCTTCGTGCCCATTTACGAAGCGCCAACCAAACGACATCACCGGCGACGACGTCAAATGCAGAAGAAAGCGTCGTCGTCGTCAACGACGACATCGCACCTGCGGCGGACACGACGGACGAGGAAAAGGCCATAAAGAAGGTGAAGTCACTCGTTCTGCTGCTTGCCAATCTCGCGGCGACCGTCACCTACCAGTCAGGGCTGGACCCTCCGGGCGGCTTCTGGCCCGACGACGGCGAGGGGCACCGCGCCGGCGACGCGATACTCCTGTCCAAGGACCCGGCACGATACAGGGCCTTCTTCTTCTGCAACTCGGCCGCCTTCGTGGTGTCCCTGGTCGTCATCCTCATGGTCCAGAACGTGAGGCTGGTCAAGAGCTACACCTTGCTCGTGGCCATGATGCTGGACATGTTCGCCCTCATCGGAGCCTACGCCGCCGGGAGCTGCAGAGACCTCAGGACCTCCGTCCATGTCGTGGCCCTCGCCGGCGCCGTCCTACTCTACGTGCTCGTACACGTCCTGTTCTTCACGCTGCGACCGGAGACGACTGGCGCCGCCGCCGCCGCCGGCCGTGCACTACCAGAATGATCGACATCTGCACCGGGTGGGAAAGCCCTTTAGCACCGGGTTTCCCACCCGGTGCAACTAATCCGAGGCTAAAGGGGTACCCCTTTAGCACCGGGTCGAATAACCGGTGCTAAAGGGCCTGCCTTTAGCACCGGTTGCTGCCTGAAACCGGTGCTAAAGACCCCGGATTTCTTTTTTTTTTTGCTTTTTTCAGTAGCCATGCGTGCACGTCTATATACGTATATATTCTAATACGTGTATTCTAATGCGTATTCGGCCGACTCTATATTCATACTAGCTGACATTGTTTAGCATGTCATGGTGAGATGCTCACGTACGTCGCCAATGCTGCATGCAATTTGACCAAGGTCTGACACGATTCCTTGGCGCCATTTCTTTACGCAAACTTCGAGCAGATTGTGAGAGAAAGAGTCCAAACACAATAATTACCGAGAGCTTTGCATGCACGAGAGGGAGAGGATATGAGCTAGCTAGGGAGGTGGTGTGTTCTTGTTGGAAGACAGACGGTGCCGATCAAGAGACCCTAGCTAACCTAACCCGGCCTATAAATCGAACAGGGCGATCCAGACATATAGATCGATCGAGGAAGGCTCGACGTGAATGTTTGTTTGGGAGACATTCACGTGGGCACTAC
>OAMR01000079.1:1978543-1994186 GCA_900205405.1 Echinochloa crus-galli
GCCTCCTGCGCTGACTTGATTTGATGGTCTTCGTGTTGTAGTGGCCCAGGAGTAACGTGTCAGCTATATCTTGTTTAGACTATAGTCAGTTATAGTTCTAGTGCTTGTAGTCTTGTTTAAGTCTTTGTCTTGGCTGGTTCTTCGATCTTGCTTGATACTGGAGGTGAATTGTCACCAAGAGTATTGACAAGGTTGCTTGCTCTTGCTAGCAGAGTAAGTAGTCGTTGCCTAGTGTAGGAGTGGTTCCTAGGCTAGTCAGTGGCCTTAGTTTATTCCCGTCGCAACGGAGGTGGTAGCCGTAAGGTGGTGACAGCCCTTCCGGTCTTTGTAGCCCATCACGTTAGTTCCGGTCCGTAGGATTCCCCAGTTGGGAAATAGTGGCACCCCTTCTCATCCCTTTCTGTGTGTCCACCGGTTCCCTTGTCCCGAAGCAAGTATCTATCTGTATCCTCTGATCTGCTCGATCAATCAGTAGAATACCTCTACCAGACTCGTACCCTCTCTACCCTCCTATCACTCCTCTTCTCTTTGTTGTTGTCATCCACCTCATCCATACCATTCACTCCATTCCATCTACCTAGGACAACTTAGTTTAGAATCAGTCCACTTCTCGTTCTCCGTGGAAATCGATACCTTGGAATACTCCCGGGTGAAAGCTACATCGGTATCCGTCCGCTTGCGGATTTATCTGTAGGCCGTAAGGAGTGCCAACAAGCTTTCTGGCGCCGTTGCCGGGGAACGGTAGCTGTTCTGATTCCGAACCCAAGTTGTCCGTGTATCCCACCACCATCCACCATCCATATGGATCCCACTCTTACCTTACGCCAACACTCGGCTCCAAAGGGCGATTATTTGGAGCCTCCACCATCATCACATCCCATATCCACACCCGGCTATGAGCTACGTCCCGGCTTCATAGCCATGGTTCGTGAGCAATCGTTCTCAGGAACGAAGGCCGAGAGTCCATACGCGCATTTGCGCGAGTTTGAGCAACTCTGTTCATGCCTGACCATTGCGGGCATGACACAAGAGACACTCAAATGGAAGCTATTCCCGTTTTCACTAGCGGGAGGAGCAAAGAAATGGTACTCTCTGGCTGTCAGTACTATGGAAGGGAGCTGGGACGTTCTCAAGGAAAAATTCTGCCTAAACTTCTTCCCAGTATCCAAGGTAGCCAATCTTCGAGCGGAAATCATTAACTTTAAGCAATTAAAGGGAGAATCGTTAGGAGCTGCCTGCGCTCGTTTCAAGCAAATACTGGCCTCAGGACCAGACCTAAGCCTACCAGAACATGTTGTTTTACAACACTTCAGCCTTGGCCTCTGTCCCGTAGCCACCACTTTCTTGGACTCTGCTTCTGGAGGGTCATTCTTTCATTTGGTCCCTAGTCCCATTCGAAATCATGTGCGATGCGAATCCTGGACAACACTCCCTACACTGGAATCTATGACGAACTCCCTGATTAAGAAGAGAAGCAGCCTGAACCTGAACCTAAAGAGCCAATAGCAGTCCAATCCAAATCAATTAGCTCTTCCAGTCCATCAGAACCTGAAGCTCATTTTGAACCACAACCATATTCTAGCCCAGACCATTATGATTCACTCTACACCACTCTCTATGATTTCGACGATGATCTATTCGAAGACATCGGGAGTGCAACAAGTTTCCCACGGAAACGATGTGTAGAGCAAAAGGATCGGGCCCCCGACAAAGAAGAATTGGAATATCAGCGGGAGTACCTAGGACGTCTCTCCGCTATCATGAGTCGGGAGTGGCTAGACGAGGCCGAAGCCTCGACCGAGGTTGTCAAAATGCCCAAAAGGATCAGAAGCATATTCTATGAAGTTATGGGCAATGACAGAGAAATCGGGTACGACCAAAGCCTCGGAATCAACATAATCTCTAGCTCTTTGGTGCGAACCGAATTCCCTGATAACTCATGGTCGTTTGGGGAACTTACGAGTCACACCCGTTAAGGTCAACGATCCTGAACTCTTCATGGATTTTCACATCTTCGACCTACCTAGCACTACCACACATCCCATCTTCATAGGCAGGCCAATCTTGAAGATTCTGGAAAAAGCACCAATAAACCAGCTAGTAGAGCTTAGGATCGGTAAAGAACTGATTAATTGAGCATTCAGTTCTTACTTTTATATGCCTGCTGGTTCTTCGTTCAATGCTTAGTTGATTGGTATAACTGTATACTGGTTGCTTAGATTGGGTGCTTATCTTTCTATAGGAGAAAAGTATTAGTTGACTAGTGTAGGCGTGGTGCCTATACTTGAGACTAACTTAGTTTATTCCCGTCGCAACGAAGGTGGTAGCCGTAAGGTGGTGACAGCCCTTCCGGTCTTTGTAGCCCATCACGTTAGTTCCGGTCCGTAGGATCCCCCAGTGGGGAAATAGTGGCACCCCTTCTCATCCCTTTCTGTGTGTCCACCGGTTCCCTTGTCCCGAAGCAAGTATCTATCTGTATCCTCTGATCTGCTCGATCAATCAGTAGAATACCTCTACCAGACTCGTACCCTCTCTACCCTCCTATCACTCCTCTTCTCTCTTTGTTGTTGTCATCCACCTCATCCATACCATTCACTCCATTCCATCTACCTAGGACAACTTAGTTTAGAATCAGTCCACTTCTCGTTCTCCGTGGAAATCGATACCTTGGAATACTCCCGGGTGAAAGCTACATCGGTATCCGTCCGCTTGCGGATTTATCTGTAGGCCGTAAGGAGTGCCAACAAGCTTTCTGGCGCCGTTGCCGGGGAACGGTAGCTGTTCTGATTCCGAACCCAAGTTGTCCGTGTATCCCACCACCATCCACCATCCATATGGATCCCACTCTTACCTTACGCCAACACTCGGCTCCAAAGGGCGATTATTTGGAGCCACCACCATCATCACATCCCATATCCACACCCGGCTATGAGCTACGTCCCGGCTTCATAGCCATGGTTCGTGAGCAATCGTTCTCAGGAACGAAGGCCGAGAGTCCATACGCGCATTTGCGCGAGTTTGAGCAACTCTGCTCATGCCTGACCATTGCGGGCATGACACAAGAGACACTCAAATGGAAGCTATTCCCGTTTTCACTAGCGGGAGGAGCAAAGAAATGGTACTCTCTGGCTGTCAGTACTATGGACAGGAGCTGGGAAGTTCTCAAGGAAAAATTCTGCCTAAACTTCTTCCCAGTCTCCAAGGTAGCCAGTCTCCGAGCGGAAATCATTAACTTTAAGCAATTAAAGGGAGAATCGTTAGGAGCTGCCTGGGCTCGTTTCAAGCAAATACTGGCCTCAGGACCGGACCTAAGCCTACCAGAACCTGTTGTTTTACAACACTTCAGCCTTGGCCTCTGT
This sequence comes from Echinochloa crus-galli, assembly GCA_900205405.1. NCBI lineage: Eukaryota > Viridiplantae > Streptophyta > Magnoliopsida > Poales > Poaceae > Echinochloa > Echinochloa crus-galli. The sequence continues at coordinate 1,981,903 of OAMR01000079.1, forward strand.
CCCGTAGCCACCACTTTCTTGGACTCTGCTTCTGGAGGGTCGTTCTTTCATTTGGTCCCTAGTGAAGCGAGGGTAGTCCTGGACCGTATCCTAGACAACACCCCCTACACTGGAATCTATGATGAACTCCCCGATGAAGAAGAGAAGCAGCCTGAACCTGAACCTAAAGAGCCAATACCAGTCCAATCCAAATCCATTAGCTCTTCCAGTCCATCAGAACCTGAAGCTCATTTCGAACCACAACCATATCCTAGCCCAGACTACTATGATTCACTCTACACCACTCCCTATGATTTTGACGATGATCTATTCGAAGACATCGGGAGTGCAACAAGTTTCCCACGGGAACGATGTGTAGAGCAAAAGGATCAGGCCCCCGACAAAGAAGAATTGGAATACCAGCGGGAGTACCTGGGACGTCTCTCTGCTATCATGAGTCGGGAGTGGCTAGAAGAGGCCGAAGCCTCAACCGAGGTCGTCAAGATGCCCAGAAAGATTCAAAGGATATACTGTGAGGTCCTGGGCAAAGACAAAGAAATTGGGTATGACCCGAGCCTCGGGATCAACATAATCTCTAGCTCGTTGGTGCACGACCAACTCCCTGGTGTACCTTGGTCATTTTCTCAAAAACGACTAAAATTCACTTCAGGAAGAATCCTGGATTGTTTGGGGATCTTGCGGGTCACACCCGTTAAGATTAACGACCCTGAACTCTTCATGGATTTCCATATCTTTGACCTACCCAGCGACACCACACATCCCATCTTCATAGGTAGACCAATCCAGAAGATATTGGAAAAGGCACCAACAAATCAGCTAGTAGAGCTCAGGATCGGCAAAGAACTCATCCCTGTCTCCTATTCTCAATCCTTGAACACCCCATTAGAGGCAGACCCCGATCCTGACCCATTAGAGGAAGTTAGGTCAGCTCACCTATTAGACCTAGAGCAGCCTATTCCAGAAGAAGATCTCCCGTTTTTCTCGGAAGAAGAGGAAACACATCCTCCGATTGAGCTTGACACAAACGAAACTCCAAAACCATCCCCAATCGAGCTCAAACCACTTCCACCTGGACTTAGGTATGCTTTCCTCTTTGGAGATAAGCAAACTCCAGTGATCATCAGTGATAAGCTCTCCGAACTAGAAACCCAACAACTCATCACTGTCCTGGAGAAGAATCGATCGGTCTTAGGATATTCTCTCCAAGACCTGAAAGGGATTAGCCCAAATCTCTGTACTCATCGCATCCCGATCGATTCTCAAGCAATGCCGTCTCGGGAACCTCAAAGACGGCTGAACAATGCCATGAGAGAGGTCGTGAAAAAGGAAGTTCTCAAGCTCCTTCATGCTGGGATCATCTACCCAGTTCCCAATAGCGAGTGGGTTAGTCCCGTCCAAGTCGTTCCAAAGAAGGGAGGAATGACGGTAGTGCGCAATGACAAGAATGAGCTCATTCCTCAGCGCACTGTTACCGGGTGGCGTATGTGCATAGATTATCGTAAACTCAACAAAGCCACCAAGAAAGACCATTTCCCTCTTCCGTTCATAGACGAGATGCTTGAACGGCTAGCCAAACACTCCTTCTGTTTCCTTGATGGTTACTCTGGATATCACCAAATCCCAATCCATCCTGAAGACCAGAGTAAAACCACGTTCACATGCCCTTATGGGACGTATGCCTATCGGCGTATGTCCTTTGGGTTGTGTAACGCACCTGCCTCTTTCCAACGTTGCATGATGTCCATCTTCTCTGACATGATTGAGGAGATTATGGAAGTGTTCATGGACGATTTCTCAGTTTATGGAAGGACCTTCACCGAGTGTCTGAAAAATCTGGACAAGGTCCTCCAGAGGTGTAAAGAGAAGCACCTCATTTTGAACTGGGAAAAGTGCCATTTTATGGTGCGAGAGGGTATTGTCTTAGGACATCGGGTGTCGGAACGTGGAATCGAGGTAGACAGGGCAAAAATAGAAGTGATTGAGCAACTTCCACCTCCCACAAACGTTAAGGGAATCCGAAGCTTCCTTGGTCATGCCGGATTCTATAGGCGCTTCATCAAAAACTTTTCCCAGATATCTCGGCCCTTGACCAATCTTTTAGCCAAAGATGCCCCCTTCATTTTCAATGAGGAGTGTTACGCCGCTTTTCACACCCTCAAGAAGGCACTCATTTCCGCTCCCATTATCCAGCCTCCCGACTGGAGCATCCCATTTGAAATCATGTGTGATGCGAGCGACTATGCCGTAGGAGCTGTGCTGGGCCAAACTAAGGACAGGAAGCACTATGCTATCTCATACGCTAGCAAAACGCTCACCGGCCCTCAGCTCAACTACGCGACCACGGAAAAGGAACTCTTAGCGGTCGTATTTGCTATAGACAAATTCCGGTCCTACCTAGTCGGGGCCAAGGTCATAGTCTATTCAGATCACGCTGCTCTGAAGTACCTTCTGACCAAAAAGGATGCAAAACCGAGACTCATCCGCTGGATTCTTCTACTCCAAGAATTTGACATTGAGATAAAAGAAAAGAAAGGAGTAGAGAACTCAGTGGCCGACCACTTGTCCCGAATGCAAGTCCCGTCCGATCTCCCAATCGACGACTACCACAACACTAGAGTCGTGGTACGCCACCATAGTTGACTTAATGGTGCAAGGGTACGTCCCATTAGGTGAAAATAGGAAAAGATTGGTTTATGATAGCAGACATCACCTATGGGATAACCCATATCTCTTCTGGACACAAGATGGACTCCGACGATGCACACCTACACCTAAGGCACATAATACCTGGGAGAGATATCATGCAACACCTTGTGAACGGCATTATGGAGCATTTAGAACAAAGGTCTGGCAATATGGAGATGCTAAGAAATTTAGCAAGAGATGCCCACACTTCCAGAAACACGGGAATATAAGAGACCCAAAGCCGCTTACCAGTAGTCTTCAAGTAGAAACCTTTGATGTATGGGGAATAGACCCCATGGGTCATTTCCCTAACTCAGAGAACTACGAGTTTACTCTGGTAGCCATAGATACCGTCTCTAACTGGGTAGAAGCCAACCCCTATCGAGCCGCAGCCACCAGGCACGCTAAGCAAATATCCCATGAAAACATCTTTCCTTGCTTTGGCGTCCTGGGCTAGTCGTAGAGGCTCCCATCTCATTGACTCCATCTCCCGGAAATATCTAAGCTTGGGGGAGCCGCATTTTATAGCCACACCTTAACACCCCCAAGCTAGTGGTCAAGCTGAACATCCAGCATGAAGATCAAGAAAACTCTGTAAAGACCATCAATGAGATGGGTAGGCACTAGAGAGATAGACTCACTGAAGCACTAGACCACTCTAGTTTGGGCAATTTAGGACAATTCGGCCAAACCATGTTGGCTCGACCGAAGGATCCCTCTTTTGCCCCTTGAGCGTCCTTTTGGACCCTTGATCCTATCTCTATCCCATCTTGTCTCGAAGTCGCTAAGAAAATGTTGGGAAAGCTGCTTGTCGATCTCAAGTCAGAAACCATCCTCCATCACTTTCCCGAACACGACCAAGTGTTCACATTTCCCAGCCACCATCCTTGTCCAAAGACCTTTCCTCACCCAAGGGCTCCCTCTCCATAAGTATGACAAGTCCACTAACGAAGAAAGCCATGGAGGAGGGAGAAGAGAAACCCATGGTTGAAGAGCCTGAAAAAGAACTGGCACAAACATGCCAGAAGTTGACCAACCAGGATGAGAAGGTCACTGAAGGCAAGCCTTGGCAGATGGACAAGAACAATGTCCTCTTCCAAGCATTCACAACCAAATTCAAGAGGCTCGCCAAAGCCACATGACATCTAGACCTTTACAATCCATCTATAGAGTAGAAGTCGTGTGGTTGTATCTTTTAGAGCACCATTAGTTTCAATTTATTTCCCAATTCAATTTCCCTTTGCTCAAATCATTGTTTAGGAGGTGCTCTAATTATTTCCCTTCCAACACATTTTGTTTCCAACCTTAGCTTGATGAATAAATAAAATTAGAGTTGAATGCAAAAAGAATAAAATTGTCGCTCCGGTTGGTGCATTTGAGCCAACCGGAGATTGCCCTGTTTAACAGAAAGATACATGAGTACAGGCATGACACAGTGGAGGAGCAGGATGAGGACGAGCAGGCCGACCAGCTAACTCAGTACCTTTCAAGGTTGAATCCCTACCAGTGAAGAGTCCAAGCTTGGGGGAGGACCCCCATCAGGTACGATCCGAATTACTCAGCACTTTGGTCATTCAATTGAAAATACTTCCCTTGAATAAAATTAACTCTCAACCATGCATGGAATGAATCATATGCCTCTCACTTTGGAAATGATGAATAGTTGCTCTGTCATTAATTTTGCTAGTACTTTGTTGCAACTAGTTGCTTGACTATGCTTGAGTTATTTGGCATAAGTAGAAATGAACCTAAAAACCTTGTGGGAGCATATGCCTTCGCCCGAACGGCCAAGCACCGACCTCCAATTGCTTGGCCACTGCTCCACTCCTCCACCGACCCTGGACACTATAAATAGAGGCCCGGTTTCACCTACAAGACACACAACCCAAGAGAAGAAGAACAGTAGGCGTCGCTAGGTTCTGCCACTCAGTAGAAATAGGGAGAAAGGAGAGGTGAGCGTCACGGAGAGGAGCCGGAGTGTCGGCCCCTCTTCCCGCTGTACCTCTACGGATGCGGCTCTACTTCGAGTGACATCCGGGTCATGTCTAGTAACTCTTGTATCTCTCTCTGATTAATTGAGCATTCAGTATTCACAACCAAATTCAAGAGGCTCGCCAAAGCCACATGACATCTAGACCTTTACAATCCATCTATAGAGTAGAAGTCGTGTGGTTGTATCTTTTAGAGCACCATTAGTTTCAATTTATTTCCCAATTCAATTTCCCTTTGCTCAAATCATTGTTTAGGAGGTGCTCTAATTATTTCCCTTCCAACACATTTTGTTTCCAACCTTAGCTTGATGAATAAATAAAATCAGAGTTGAATGCAGAAAGAAACTCCCCGATGAACCATGGTCATTATCTCAGAAACGTTTAAGGTTCACATCGGGAAGGATCCTCGACTGTTTAGGGATCTTGCGGGTCACACCCGTTAAGATTAACGACCCTGAACTAACCTTCTAATCCATAATACGGATCATGGTGGCAAAACTACAAGTGATAATCCAAATGACCCTGAAAGCTTTTTCACGTGAAAGACACTTTACTTTTAAAAATTAAGATGACAGCTTATATTTTTGAAATTTCATCATATGAATACTTAATTATAAACAACAGCTAGTCGTATGTCCAATTTCTCAAGCACACAAGGCAATCATAATACTTAGCAAAATATAAGATGCATGCATGCCTTCATCCTTTGTCCCTGAGCCACACAAAAAGCCATATTAGATGTTAGGATGAAAAAGAAGGCACAAGCCTTTGGTGAGGATTCAAATACACTTGAGTGATTGAGTGTGCCAATGAGGAACAATTTGTAGTTTTCAAAACTTGTGAAAAAATTCCGAGATGGGATCCTGAAAAGAGTAGAGTGGAATAAAACTGAGTTTAAACTGTTCGTCCTTTCAACCGCCCAAGATAAGGAGATTGCTATAAGCCCCATAGGTAAAATGGTGAGTTAAAACTTTGCCTATGATTCGAGTATTTTTGAGCACTAGTTATGTATAAAGTTTACTTGCAAGAAAAATGGCATTGTAGCAACTGCTGATCCACCGAGCCTAAGTTTTTATCTTTGCTCGAGGACGAGCAAAGAGCTAAGCTTGGGGGAGCTTGTTGGCGGTCGTTACAACCCAAATCCGACCACCAATAATCAGGAATAAATGAGGTTTTATGCAACATTCCATGTACTTAGGATTTAGTTCTAATAAAGTTCCACGAGTTTTGGTGAGTGACACCTGTGCAAGTACATCTACGAAAAATACACACTATTGGGGCCGAAAATGACCGAATCGGCCGACCGACTCCGTTCGGCCGGTTACCCCCCTTAGCCGTACAAAGCAACCGGGAGCCGTCCACGCCGTCTGGCCCCTCCCCTCGCACCTTCCAGGAAGGTTCGGCCGCCGCCCTTACCATAGATAGGCGGCCCTCTCCAAGGAATCCGATTCCCGCGAAAGGAAGGCGGAGCCCCGCCGCCGCCGTCCCCGAATTCGTGGCCTGCACGCCAAGACCCTCCCCCGGGGCTATATAAACAGAGCCGCCGAGCCCCAACGCCTCCACCAATCCTTGCCCCGAGCTCCCAAGCCTCCCCAGCACTCCCCACGGCTTGCGCCGCCGCCATTAGCCGCCGCCGTCGATCCACGTCGGCGCCGCCTTCCGCTCGACGAGAACCCACCCAGACGCGTCGCAAGGAGGTAACGGAGCTAACCGATGCGTTCCCAACCCCGTTTCGCCTTGTTTCCAAGCCTAATGGCTCGCCGACCTTGCACAGCGCCGCCGCGGCCGCCTCGACTCGTCGACCGCCGTCTCTGTCGCTCCGACGTCGACTTGAACCCCCTAGGTGAGCTCGCCAACTCCTCCTGAATCTGTAGGACCAAACCAAGCGTCGAATGGTAGTCCCTAGCTCTAGATCGCTCCAAACTCCGGCGAGCCTCCGCCTCGGCCGAGCGGCGCCACCGGCCGGTCATCGTCCCCGGCGAGCCCCTCGCCCCGAGCCGTTCGATCAGAAAGCAACGACCCAGATTAGATCCCTGGATACCCCTTCGCGTTTTAAATCTCAGCCGTCCAGATCAGATCCAACGGCTGCCACGCGTCCTAACCGGTCAATACCGGTCAGCGCTGGTTGTTTTGCTAAAGAGACCCTCAACTTCCTGACAATCAACCCGCGGTCCAGACCAGTTCAAAAATAATTACAGATAGGTCCCGTTTTATTTGTTTAAGCCCTGATCTTTTGAAAATTCGAACCCGCGGTCCTGTCTCGAAGTTTTACGCGTTAGCCCTCGCAGTTTTACGCATAATTACGTATAGGTCCCGGTTTCTCAGATAGGTCCCTGGAAACTTTAAAACCTTGCCAGCAAGTCCCTGAACCTTAGAAACGCTTAACTTCCTCGTTTTAGCTCCGATTAGTGATTTTGCGCTCATGTGTTCGTAGCGAAGCGTAGAATATTTCTAGCTCCTGTTTTTGTACTGTTTTCACTGTTTGGTGTACTGTTTCTAATAGAATACTTTTGTTTGCATGTATTGGCTTGTGTGGATGCTTGTGTGGTGATTCGTGTCCAGTCGGTGAGCCGTTCCGTTGGAGTTGAGTCGAGGACTTTCAGGAGCCGGACTCGCAGCAGCAGCAGCACTTTGAGGAAGGCAAGTTATAGCACGGACAATCCTTGCTACCTACTCACTTGTATTAATTATTTCATACATGCATGTGTCTAATTTGATGTACCTTTAAGGTTGTACCTAGTTTTGTTTACCCTGTCCTTTTACCTTGGGTTATTGCATATGGGTAGAATCTTTGCTATGCGCAGCTACTGTCACCTCTATACTTAATATAACTTGATTAACGGTCCACTTCAACTTTAATGTTAAAACTTGCTTTTAGCAACATGGATCAGGGAGCTAGAGCATGTGCTAGAATGGCGGCGCCGCCGGTCTTGCGGTGGTTCCTCGCCGGAGTGAGAGCGATCTAGAGCTAGGGACTACCATTCGACGCTTGGTTTGGTCCTACAGATTCAGGAGGAGTTGGCGAGCTCACCTAGGGGGTTCAAGTCGACGTCGGAGCGACAGAGACGGCGGTCGACGAGTCGAGGCGGCCGCGGCGGCGCTGTGCAAGGTCGGCGAGCCATTAGACTTGGAAACAAGGGGAAACGTGGTTGGGAACGCATCGGTTAGGTCCGTTACCTCCTTGCGACGCGTCTGGGTGGGTTCTCATCGAGCGGAAGGCGGCGCCGACGTGGATCGACGGCGGCGGCTAATGGCGATGGCGCAAGCCGTGGGGAGTGCTGGGGAAGGCTTGGGAGCTCGGGGCGAGGATTGGTGGAGGCGTTGGGGCTCGGCGGCTCTGTTTATATAGACCCGGGGGAGGGTCTTGGCAAGCAGGCCACGAATCGGGGGACGGCGGCGGCGGGGCTCCGCCTTCCTTTCGCGGGAATCAGATTCCTTGGAGAGGGGCGCCTATCTATGGTAAGGGCGGCGGCCGAACCTTCCTGGAAGGTGCGAGGGGAGGGGATACCTTGGAATACTCCCAGGTGAAAGCTACATCGGTATCCGTCCGCTTGCGGATTTATCTGTAGGCCGTAAGGAGTGCCAACACATATCTGGTTAACCAGCTCATACCCCGAATCAAGTCAAACCCAAGGGTCTCCAGGACTATCGGACGTGCCTCGAAATCTACCCCCCTTATTGTGATGGTGATATGGGGGCAGCGTAAAGTGGCTCGTTGTTCTCCCCCTGGAGAGCTAACTAGCATAGTGCTCTTCATGGGAAGCAAAGCCACTAAGTTCTTTTTCATAAAAGCAGCTGATATGAAAGCATGCGAAGCTCCAGAATCGAACAAAACGGTTGCAGGAGTCGAGTTGACAGGGAACGTACCCACAACCACGTCGGTAGATCCCTCGATGGTCTCAGCACCCGTGTGGTTGAGCTTGCCCCTGGCGGGGTTCTGTGGACCTCGGCCTGCCTGAGCTTGCTGCTGACCGGCCTGCTGGGGTGGTGTTCTGGGTTTTCTTGGGGCAGACATTGGTGAAGTGCCCCTGCTCTCCACAGTGGTAGCACACCCTTGGACCCACTGGTGTAGTGTTGACTGTGGCGGTGCGCTGAACAGGACTTGGCTGCATCTGGTTGCGCCGAGCTGGGACATTCTGTAGCTGATTCTGGGAACGCTGCTGTTGTGGCGCCTGAGGGTACCGGGGGCGCTGCTGGTGCTGGCCACGACTCAGCAAGCTGGACTGGCCCTGGAAGCGCTGCTGGCTCCCCATCTGCTGATTCCCCTGCGGAGGAGTGAAGCGAGAGCTGGGAGTTAGAGTTGAGTCGAGCTTTGCCTCGGAGGTTCCGGAGTCGTCTTCAGAAGCTCTAGTAATAGCTCTTGTATCTTTTACTTTACCTTTTGCAAGACTTTCAGTTATCAATATAGTCATCTTTATCTTATTCCCTTTGTCATTTATATCTTGCTTCTACTTTATCCTAGTTACAAATATATCTTGTTTAGACTATAGTCAGTTATACTTCTAGTGCTTGTAGTCTTGTTTAAGTCTTTGTCTTGGCTGGTTCTTCGATCTTGCTTGATACTGGAGGTGAATTGTCACCAAGAGTATTGACAAGGTTGCTTGCTCTTCCTAGCAGAGTAAGTAGTTATGTGTACTGTGACTTCCTGGGCACACATATGGCCACATTCGGGTTTCTGTGTAAATCCGAGTGTGACAGGAATGGGTGCAACTTTACGCGACGAATCTAATGAGCCTAATTAGTCCATGATTTGCTACAGTAATGCTACAGTAACCATCCTCTAATCGTACGGCAAATGCCTCATTAGATAGTCTCGCAAAATAGTCTACTGTTGGAATGTAATTTTGTAAACTGATTGTATTTAATACCCATTGGTCAAAGTAGCCGGCAAACTTTTGCGAAGTCGGTAAAATAGCCAAATTGATCCTTGAACTTTGCACAAAGGGTCAAGTTAGTCCTTAAACTTTCAAAAAGTCAATCTAGTCCCTCAACTATTGTTTTCGGGTCAAACACATCCCTATGCTGATGTGGCGGCTACAAGGTGGCATGAGCTGAAGATGAAATGTCTTTATTGCACTTAGTTCTTGCATAATGATAGGAGGGATCCACATGTTAGGATTTTTATTTCTTTTTTCTTTTATTTACTCCTCGCATCGGATCGCACGTCCACGAACGCCGTCACGCCGGCTTCCTGCTCTAGCTCTTGGGAATAAAAAAATAAAAATAAAAATCCTAACATGTGGCTTAGCTATAATTATGCAAGAGCTAAGGGCAAAAGGGACATTTCACCTTCAGCACATGCAGTGCCACATCATCTCAGGGACATGTTTGACCCGCTATATGTGTGCCCAGGAAGTCACAGTACACATATAGCAAACTAATATGGTAAACAAAGAACATATGCTGAATATATTACTCGAATAAAAAGAGTTTTACATCAGAGTGCATCATAAATAAACTAACCAATACAGCGGAAGACTAAAAACTCTCTCTAAATGAAGCCGCACTCCACAGGGACTCTGACTGGGAGAACACAACTCAGTAGTACGGAAGATCTTCTGGAAACTCAGCAGCAAACTCATGTACATCCCAATCTGTTACCCGTCCGAGATTTTGTTGAATAAATAGCAAGTGTAAGAAAAACAATTACGGAGCAAGTATAGCACGGGTTATGAAGGCTCAAAAAGGCTAGACACGGCTTAACTGCATTAGCACTTTTAGTTGGTTCGTTTTAACATTATCCAAATTACTACAAGTGTATGAATCCCAGTTGTAACCAAATTAATAATGTGTAAGTGACATTAAGCATAAATAAACATCATCTTCTAATAAAAAAGGATCCAGGCCGCTCGTGACCCTGAGCAAGGCTATCATGATAGATTTACACTCTGCAGAGGTTTCGCCCTTTACCCACCAGTCGCGTAAAAGTTCAAAGGAACTTTGCACCCAACCACGCACATCAACACTTCCGAGGTGTGACGGCATAGGGACGCTACGAGGCTTTTCGCAAGACACCCTAACAAGACAGTAGCCGCTGGGTACTACAAGGTGGTGAGTCCTTAGGCACCGAGATCGACGTACGCCACGGAGTCACACCATGAGGGGGTCGATGGCGTCCAGAGCGCGGGTATCCACCCAACAATGCGCAACGCGCGGAGTTCTCAATCGCTGAGACTCCCAACATGGGATTGGGTCTAACGAGACCTAGGCGACGGGGCTACCGTCCTTTGAGACTCCCAACACGGGACTGGGTCTAACGAGACCTAGCCGACGGGGCTACCGTCCTCGGTGGAATCGGGTAAACACCCCGTGCCTTGCCTCCCACAACGCCGTTGGCCCCTCGGTAACCACTGTCAAGCTAGAGCCGTACAAGCTACTTGTTCAAGACCAGAGCCATAATAGTTCTAGCGGTGGCGACAGGCTCCTGGGTTGCCGCTTTAAGAACCGGACCTAAGGGAGAGACACTAGAGCAAAGCACACAGCACATGCTCTAGCTCCCTGATCCATGTTGCTAAAAAGCAAGTTTTAATGTTAAGGTTGAAGTGGACCATTAATACAAGTTTAACAGTTAAATAATGGTGACAGTAGCTGCGCCTAGCAAAGTTCTACCCATATGCAATAAACCCAAGGTAAACAAGGATAGGATAATGAAAAACTAGGTACAACCTTAAAGGATACATCATATTTGACACATGCATGTATGAAATAATGTATTAGAAGTGAGTAGGTAGCAAGGATTGTCCGTGCTATAACTTGCCTTCCTCAAAGTGCTGCTGCTGCTGCGAGTCCGGCTCCTGAAAGTCCTCGTACTCAAAGTCCAACGCGAACGGCTCACCGACTGGACACGAATCACCACACAAGCATCCACACAAGCCAATACATGCAAACAAAAGTATTCTATTAGAAACAGTACACCAAACAGTGAAAACAGTACAAAAGAAGGTTCTAGAAATATTCTACGCTTCGCTACGAGCACGTGAGCGCAAAAATCATACTAATCGGAGCTAAAACGAGAAAGATATGGCATTTCTAAGGTTCAGGGACTTGCTGGCATGGTTTTAAAGTTTCCAGGGACCTATCTGCGAGAAACCAGGGACCTATATGTAATTATGCGTAAAACTGCGAGGGCTAACGCGTAAAACTTCGGGATAGGACCGCGGGTTCGAATTTTCAAAAGATCAGGGGCTTAAACAAATAAAACGAGACCTATCTGTAATTATTTTTGAACTGGTCTGGACCGCGGGTTGATTGTCAGGAAGTTGAGGATCTCTTTAGCAAAACAACTAACGTTGACCGGTATTGACCCGGCTCGGACGCATGGCAGCCGTTGGATCCGATCTGGGCGGCTGAGATTTAAAACGCGAAGGGGTATCCAGGGATCTAATCTGGGTCGTTGCGTTCTGATCGAACGGCTCGGGGCTCGCCGGGGACGACGACCGCGCGGCTCAATGCAGCAGCATGAATGCACAAAAATGTTTCTACACCTTATATTTGATTTTAATTTCTAGAAAATATTTATTTACTCTATATTACTTATGGGCATGACATTAAATAATCAATTAATTACTAAAAACTTTAAATAGGTTAACAGTTAAACAAAGGTGATAG
>OAMR01000079.1:1994921-2011617 GCA_900205405.1 Echinochloa crus-galli
CGCCGCTCGGCCGAGGCGGAGGCTCGCCGGAGTTTACTTATGGGCATGACATTAAATAATCAATTAATTACTAAAAATTTTAAATAGGGCTATTTTAGGGTGTTACACCTCCCCATACTGGGTAGATGGTGAGCACGGTATCCCCACGTCCAAAGGTGGAACTCGACTCGGTCCATAATTGTCGGTAAAGCGAGTATCAGCGTCTTAAGCGATCCGCCGCAACGGTCCGCAGTCGGCACCCATAACAGGTATAGCCGCCCAAACTCCTCAAGTAACCAATATCAAAGAACCATGTACCCGCACCAGGTACTCCGTAGGGACTGCTCGAGTGCAGTCCCCAAGCACCCCGATCAAACGACCGAGTTGTTATTACTCGCTTACACCGCCTAGCTACACTACACCTCCCATACCACCCACAACTCATGCCAAGAGGTTCAAATCACAACCATCCCAACACATGCATAGCGTAGCATATTTCATAAAGTGATTAGTAGGTAGCAAGGTAACAGAATATTAACAAAGGCAGTGCAGGTGTAACATGCGAGTAAAGTAAAGCGCTAGCATACTAGTTGCATGTCTGATAGGTATTTCAGAGATTGGTCGGGCATGAACCTGGGCAAAAGCTTTCGTCCTCGTCAAAGCAGTTGTCGTAGTGGTCCGGCTCCTCCTGACTCTCCGGAGCTCCTAAGGTTGGTAAAAATAAATAAGACGCGGCTACTAGCAAGGAAACACCAAGACAGCGAGGAAAGAAGACCCAAAGAACACCAAACTCTACACTAACGTGTAGGTCATGATTTTAGAAAAATATAGAAACTGGTTTCTTATTATTCTGAGCTACGGTTGATTTATTATGAATTTTCCAAGTTTAAATCATTTTCTGAAAATATTAAATAATTTCCGAAAAAGAAAAACAGACAAATAATCAGTCTGCTGACGTCATTAGTGGGTCAGCCCTATGCTGACGTCATCATGGTCCGGATGATGTCAGCGTTGACCGGTCAACGGTCAGCGGTCAGCGGTCAACGGTCAACATGGTCAGTGGGCCCCGCGTGTTAGTGACTGCCAGAGTATGACAGGTGGGCCCCAAGCGTCAGCGCCTAATTAAAAGAAAAAGGAAAAGGGGTTTCGTGGTTGGGTTGTTGCTGGGCTGAAAGTTTTGGGCCGGCCGAATAGGTTTGGGCTTCCGGCCCACAACCGCGGAGTTGGTGGGCTCGGCTCGGTGGTCGCGGTCCACGGTGAGCCGAGAGAGGGGTTCATGGTGAGCTGGGTCCATGGGATCAAGTGCGGCCGACACGGGATCTTCTGTGGGTTGTCGTGCGTGATGTTCGTGTGGTCGTGCGTGTGGCTTTGGCCGGATGCATCACGGACGCGGCGGCGCGGCGCCGGCGTGGCCGAAACACGGCAGCGCGGGCACGACGATGACGGAAAAAGGCTCAAGGCCACGACCATGAGGCCCGGCACATCCGCGCGCACACGCGCGGGGTCCTGGTATTCCAGGCCCGTGGCGGCGGTGGCTCCACGGCGAGAAGGTGCTCGGCGGCGGCCGGCCGACGGCGCTGCGGCACACCTGGCCAGAAGGGTGTTGGCTTGCGCGCGCGCAGTCACTTGCGACTGCTGGGACACGACTAGGAGCGCGTGCGTGGGCACGTGGTCGCCCACGGCCGTGGCACGGCCTCGGCGTGCGCGCGCGAAACCCCGAAGTGCAACGGAGGATAGGGAGAGGGGGAGGCCATGGCGGGGGTTTTATAGGGTGGCTGCGCTAGGGTTTGAGCGGCATGAACGGCGAGAGATGTGGGCGTCCGCGCCCTCGGCCACGTGTCGCGAACGCGACGGGCCGCATCGCTTTGGCCTCAGGATTGGCTCGGCGGAGCGCGGGGGAAAAGCAGAGGGGCGCCGGCGCTGGGAGAGATGAGCGGTTTGGAGGGGGTAAAGCTGACAAGCGGGGCCCGCTTGTCGGTGGGAGAAGGGGGACGCGGTGTTAACGCGGCGAGCGGCTGGGCCGCGGGCTTAGCGGGCCGCCAGGTTGCCGGGCCGGCTGGGTTGCGCGCGGGGAAAAGAGCAGGCTGGTTCGGCTCGGTCTGCTGGCTACGAGCAGAGTTCGGGGTGGTTTTCCGGAGTTGCTTGAGATTCGGCCCACGTAGTCAGTAGGGGTTTGAATTAGTTTAGTTAGATTTTGTTTGAATTCAAATCTAGAATTTGAATTCAAACCAACCAAAAATCCAATAAAACTAAATTAACTCCAAATCACAACTATTTGGTCCTTAGCACTTCAAATTATTTTTATTTAAAGTTAAATTTGCCTAAGAGCAAAGGAACAAAAAATAGAGAACAATCTTATATGTTGGTTTGTATGCACAACAATTCACCAAAAAATTTTAAATTCACATTTTTGCATTCAACAAATCCTAAGGGAATTTTTAGGGTTGTTACAGACGCCTGCCCTGGAAATCTATTTCCAGGAACGGGCCAGGGGCGACCCGTACCTGGAGATAGCGATCATTTCCAGGAGCGGTCGACAGGATGACCCGCTTCAGAAAATGGTTATTTTCAAGAGCGGGTCATCCTGTCGCCCGTTCCTAGAAATGATCGCTATTTTCACGTACGGGTCACCCCCTGGCCCGTTCCTGGAAATGGAATTTCAGGGCAGGCGTCTACTACAGTGCATGGCTTCCATTACCAGAGGCGGACGAACTAGTGGCCCGCTTCTATAAAAAAAAGACGTCGCTTCTACAAACCGTTTTTGTGGTAGTGTGTTGTGCTGCTCAGAACTGCCTACATTGCAAATTTCAGATCACTACAGATCAATATATTGCTAGTAGTACAGTTTGCAATGGACAAGCACTATGAGGTTATAGTTCACAGTTAGCGAGCGAGGGGTATTTCCTGATTTCCACTGTGTTGCGGAGGTGATAGGTCGTGCAAGCAAAAGGTATAAATAGGAGCAAGATTATATCTATTTAAGAAGGAAACTATAATGGAAGATCCAACGAGAACAAGTTGTGGTATAAATTGAAGAGAAAAGGGATGTGTGAATGATGCATGCATAACTATGGATTTTCAGGCTTTGACAGACAGAAGATGATAAACAAGCCTCCTCTACAAATTTGTCTTTGTTTCGATTACAACATTCACCTCTCTGTCATCTCTTCCCCTCCCCTCTGATGGCTAGCTGTGTAGATAGATATTTATCTTTGTTTGCAATTTTGCATTACAACATTCACCTCTCTGTCCTGAATTCCTGATGTGTATGGAATTAGATAGAAATTAACAGAAGCAATAAAAGCTAGTTATCCTCTAGTGGGCAACGGCATGCTCATCAACTGCTTTAGCCGCCGATGGCGCCGTCCACCCATTCCACATCATCGCCGTCCTCCTCCTCCTCCACGGACTCCGGCCGGCGTGCCGCCGTCCACCCCGTCCTCCTGACCGCTGCCGCCGTCGTCGCCCAGCCAGTCGTCCCACTCGTCCTCCTCGGGCGTGGTGGGCAGGTGGTGGCGACAGAGAGGGCAAACGGCGCTACGGCGGAGCCACTCGGCGATGCAGCGCCGGTGGAAGGCGTGGGAGCAGGGCATCACGCCAAGCATCTCGTCGGTGCGGAAGTTGTTCAGGCAGATGGCGCAGTCCTCCCCTTCGCGAGAGCGGCCCGCCGTCACCTCCTGCAGGCCCAGCGTGATGGCCTCCTCCGCGGCGAGGCGAGCGCGCTTCCTGCGGCGATGGTCGTAGGTGGCTATGGAGTTGCTTATCCTGCGGTAGAGATCCGGCGACGACACCCATATGGGCGGTGGGAGGTTATGGCCGTCGTCGGGTGGTCCGCTGAACGGCGAGGTCCAACCTTTGCTTTATAAAAAGGATAAAAAAAGAAGGTATCTTATGGAAATCAATTTCATATATAAACTATGAAAACTCCCATCACAGACACTGGATCTCCATGTGAAGGTCAGAGAGAAAGGTGAAAAACTTTAGTAATTAAATCCTTTCATCATTAGATTTACTAATCATAATTTTTCTAAAAGATAATAAGATGCCGTTATCATCCTAATATAAAGACAATAGTAACTAATAATAGTAAAATGCGGTTGTTACTTTGCTTCCAACGTACACAAGGGATGAAGCTGCTGACAATGCATGTCTTGCAGCAGCAATGTTCAGATTGACATTGTTTTCTCCGCAGAAATGGAGAAAATAAAGAAAAAAAAACAGGTTCAGCGTGTATACGTACGTGCTGCCGTTTTCCAGTGCCAAGTGTACCTAGCTAATAAAATCGATCGCTGGCTTCACCACCAACCAGACCTCCGGCCATGGTCCGGATGAGATGGTGGCGGCTTGAACAAATGCACTTTGAATTCAAATCTAGAATTTGAATTCAAACCAACCAAAAATCCAATAAAACTAAATTAACTCCAAATCACAACTATTTGGTCCTTAGCACTTCAAATTATTTTTATTTAAA
The DNA here is from genome assembly GCA_900205405.1 of Echinochloa crus-galli. Classification (NCBI taxonomy): domain Eukaryota; kingdom Viridiplantae; phylum Streptophyta; class Magnoliopsida; order Poales; family Poaceae; genus Echinochloa; species Echinochloa crus-galli. Next base: position 1,999,372 of record OAMR01000079.1, read on the forward strand.
GTTAAATTTGCCTAAGAGCAAAGGAACAAAAAATAGAGAACAATCTTATATGTTGGTTTGTATGCACAACAATTCACCAAAAAATTTTAAATTCACATTTTTGCATTCAACAAATCCTAAGGGAATTTTTAGGGTTGTTACAGACGCCTGCCCTGGAAATCTATTTCCAGGAACGGGCCAGGGGCGACCCGTACCTGGAGATAGCGATCATTTCCAGGAGCGGTCGACAGGATGACCCGCTTCAGAAAATGGTTATTTTCAAGAGCGGGTCATCCTGTCGCCCGTTCCTAGAAATGATCGCTATTTTCACGTACGGGTCACCCCCTGGCCCGTTCCTGGAAATGGAATTTCAGGGCAGGCGTCTACTACAGTGCATGGCTTCCATTACCAGAGGCGGACGAACTAGTGGCCCGCTTCTATAAAAAAAAGACGTCGCTTCTACAAACCGTTTTTGTGGTAGTGTGTTGTGCTGCTCAGAACTGCCTACATTGCAAATTTCAGATCACTACAGATCAATATATTGCTAGTAGTACAGTTTGCAATGGACAAGCACTATGAGGTTATAGTTCACAGTTAGCGAGCGAGGGGTATTTCCTGATTTCCACTGTGTTGCGGAGGTGATAGGTCGTGCAAGCAAAAGGTATAAATAGGAGCAAGATTATATCTATTTAAGAAGGAAACTATAATGGAAGATCCAACGAGAACAAGTTGTGGTATAAATTGAAGAGAAAAGGGATGTGTGAATGATGCATGCATAACTATGGATTTTCAGGCTTTGACAGACAGAAGATGATAAACAAGCCTCCTCTACAAATTTGTCTTTGTTTCGATTACAACATTCACCTCTCTGTCATCTCTTCCCCTCCCCTCTGATGGCTAGCTGTGTAGATAGATATTTATCTTTGTTTGCAATTTTGCATTACAACATTCACCTCTCTGTCCTGAATTCCTGATGTGTATGGAATTAGATAGAAATTAACAGAAGCAATAAAAGCTAGTTATCCTCTAGTGGGCAACGGCATGCTCATCAACTGCTTTAGCCGCCGATGGCGCCGTCCACCCATTCCACATCATCGCCGTCCTCCTCCTCCTCCACGGACTCCGGCCGGCGTGCCGCCGTCCACCCCGTCCTCCTGACCGCTGCCGCCGTCGTCGCCCAGCCAGTCGTCCCACTCGTCCTCCTCGGGCGTGGTGGGCAGGTGGTGGCGACAGAGAGGGCAAACGGCGCTACGGCGGAGCCACTCGGCGATGCAGCGCCGGTGGAAGGCGTGGGAGCAGGGCATCACGCCAAGCATCTCGTCGGTGCGGAAGTTGTTCAGGCAGATGGCGCAGTCCTCCCCTTCGCGAGAGCGGCCCGCCGTCACCTCCTGCAGGCCCAGCGTGATGGCCTCCTCCGCGGCGAGGCGAGCGCGCTTCCTGCGGCGATGGTCGTAGGTGGCTATGGAGTTGCTTATCCTGCGGTAGAGATCCGGCGACGACACCCATATGGGCGGTGGGAGGTTATGGCCGTCGTCGGGTGGTCCGCTGAACGGCGAGGTCCAACCTTTGCTTTATAAAAAGGATAAAAAAAGAAGGTATCTTATGGAAATCAATTTCATATATAAACTATGAAAACTCCCATCACAGACACTGGATCTCCATGTGAAGGTCAGAGAGAAAGGTGAAAAACTTTAGTAATTAAATCCTTTCATCATTAGATTTACTAATCATAATTTTTCTAAAAACCTCCCTCCAAATCAAGCCTGAGACGGAGGGATTCTTTTTACGGCATCTCCCCGTTACGAGTGAATCCGCAGCCACCGCCCGTCGGGATCGAGCCCATCGTCAGGAACCCCAAGGCCCGGCTGCCCCCGGGGCTGTACGACCTGGTGGATGCGCGCGCCGGGATGGAGCAGGGGCACACGCCGATAATGTCGTCGGAGGGCAGGGGGGCGCCTACTTCATGTAGGACGCGTCGGACATCTGCACGTCGTGGTGTTCAAGCCGGTGGACGAGGAGCCCATGGCTGCCAACAACCCGCGTGGCCTCCCCGTGTCGCTACACCCACCAGCGAGGGGCTCAAGAAAGGGACGCGCGTCAGTGAGGAGGCGCTCCTGGAGGTTGCCGCCTACATCTTTGACCACCTGCTCGGTGGGTGCCGGGTGTTTGCCGGCGATGGCGCGCGCCCCGGGGTTCACCGGCGTTCCACCGACCGCGCTCATCAGGTGCATGCACGGAGGATTCAGGCAGGCCAAAGGGAGTGACCAGCCGGCGTTGTAGCTCGGGTCCATGCAGGCGTTCGTCAAGAACTGCGGCAGCTGCAAGGACATGGGGCCCCGCGCATTGCCGGTGCATGAGGTCCGCAAGATCTGTGTGCTGGACATACGCCTGGCCAATGCCGACAGGCATACGCCGGGAACATACACATCTGCTGAGATGACGAAGGGCGCGGCAGCATGTCGCTGGTGCCTATCGACTATGTACACTGCCTCCCTGAGAGCGTGAGTTGTTATCATCATTTTCGTAAAGTTTTTGATGATATATTGATATATATGCTGTATTTGCTCGATCGTATGTCATTTGATCCATCGTGTATATATCTGTGTAATGTGCAGTTTGAGAATTGCACACGTTTGAGTGTCTCTACTGGCTTCAATGCCGGGAACCTTTCAGCGGCAAAACCGTGGAGTAATTGAGGAGCCTGGACGCCGAGGAGGACGTCGCCATCCTTGCTAGATGATATAGATACGTACCATCTGTTTTGTAATGGGTTGTGTTGATCTTGTTAGTTGGGACTCGGTGAATCTTCTAGGTTATTTTTTAGCATATTCCAACCTTAGTTCTTGAACAACAAGTTGTAACCTCGATGTAATCTGTTGGGCCTTGGTGCCTATATAAATCAACACACAACCGTAGTAAGCCAAGATAGGCAGCCACGTTCCCAAATATTTTACATGGTAACCAGAGCCCCTCTCTTCCACTAGATACATCTACACCTCCACACACCGATGGCATCATCGTCATCCTGCAAGTCGGCGGGCCTTGGTCCTCCCATCTCGGAGAAACTCACCCGGGATCAAAATTACCCTCTGTGGAAGGCTCAGATCCTTCCGGCCATCCGAGGCGCCAAGCTCATGGGCGTTCTCAATGGATCCTTCAAGGCTCCATCAGAGACTATGGAATTCACCAATGCCGACAAGACGACGGCAATCGTCCTCAAGCCCGACTACGACAAGTGGCTCGAGAAAGATCAGCTGGTGCTGGGCTACCTGCTCAACTCTCTGTCAAAAGAGGTGTTGGGGCAGGTCGCCGCGAAGATCACTGCAGCGGAGGTTTGGGCTATGCTAGATGGTATGTACACGACACAATCTCGTGCACGTGTTGCTAATCTGCGTATGCAGCTGTCCAATACCAAGAAGGGCAGCCTGTCCATCGACGCCTACTTCGCCAAGATGCAGGCGTTTGGAGATCAACTCGCATCTGCGGGTAAGCCGGTGGAAGAAGAAGAGATGGTCATGGCCATCGTCAACGGCTTGGACTTCGACTACAATCCGATCGTGTCCTCTGTCCTTGGCAGTGCAGATCGTGTTCCCCTCAGTAGTTTGTACTCACAACTCACTGCTTATGAGATGAGGTTGCAGATGCTTCAGTATCATCAGCACTCAGGAGGAAGCCAGTTCCAGTCCTCCGCGAACGCAGCTTCTCGCGGTCATGGTGGGAACCGTGGACGCGGTGGCAACCATGGCCGCGGGCGTGGTGGCCGTGGCGACGGTGGTCGCAGTCACTCTCCATCTCGCGGTGATCAAGGCTCCTCCGACAAACCTCGTTGCCAGATCTGCGGCAAGCCAAATCACACAGTGGTGGATTGCTGGCACAGATATGAAGAAGACTATCAGCCACAAGTGAAGGCTGCAAACTCTGCATCTGCAGCCTATGGTGTTGACACCAATTGTTATGCAGATAGCGGAGCCACCGATCGCATCACTAGTGAGATCAAGAAGCTCACCGTCCGAGACAAGTACACCGGGCATGATCAAGTCCACATTGCCAGTGGCTCAGGTATGTGGATTAGCAATATTGGTCATTCAGCTTTACTTACCCCCAACAACACTTTACATTGTTGGCGGTCGTTATGGACCGATTTCCGACCACCAACCGAGTATAAAACAAACACAATGGAACCAAACACCATAGCTCTAGGCCTTATTACTGACTATATCCACAAGTTTTGGTGATTGTCCATTGTGTAGGTACAATAACAGGAGAAACGTGCTATAGGGGTCGGAATTGACCGATTCGGCTGAACGACTCGATTCGGTCATATACCCCCCCTTAGCCGTGCATACAGCGGATCACAACCCGGAAGGCTGGTGGGCCAAATCCAACCCGACAAAGCTCACAAGTCCACCGGAGGCCCCTCAACTCAGCCCAAGTCATGTATCGACCTACCAACCGCCTTAGGAGCCGGACCAGCACGTGGTGGAAGCAGAGGCGGTGCAGCAGAGGGCAAGGCCCACTTCGGCCGAAGGCCAGGATTCGGCCAAAGCCATGAACCGCCTTGGAACCGACCCTGAGCAGAGATCCAGGCCGTAGGACTCAGAGTCGGTGCACGTGGCAGTTTGGCCGAACTCCCAGGTTCAGCCGAACCAAGGAATTCGGCCGAATCAGCCGGGCACCGACCTGAGGAGCCTTGGCTGCCACTCTGCCTACCACCGTCCTTGGCCACTATAAATTGAGGGCTCCAGCACCTGCACAAATACACAACACAAGAGATAGAGTGCTAGCGAAGCGCTGTTAGTTCCCCACTTGTATCTGTAGAAATAATGGCGCGACTCTCCGTTGAGTCGCGCCACATGCAACGGCGCGACGGAGCCACCATGTCGGTACAGCGGCCACGGTGTCCGCTGATGTGTCAGCTGATCCGGGTCTTGTCTGGTAACTCTTGTATCTCTCTCTGATTAATTGAGCATTCAGTTCTTACTTTTATTTGCTTGTTGGTTCTTCGTTCAATGCTTAGTTGATTGGTATAATTGTATACTGGTTGCTTAGCTTGGGTGCTTATCTTTCTATAGGAGATAAGTATTAGTCGACTAGTGTAGGCATGATGCCTATACTTCAGACTAACTTAGTTGCCCCCGTCACAACGGAGGTGGTAGCCATAAGGTGGTGACAGCCCTTCCGGTCTTTGTAGTCCATCACGTTAGTTCCGGTCTGTAGGATCCCCTAGTGCGGAGTTGGTGACACCCCTTCTCAACCCTTTCTACGTGTCACAGGTTCCGTTGTCCCGAAGCAAGTATCTATATGTATTCTCTGATCTGCTCGATCAATCAGTAGAGTACCTCTATCAGACTCATACCCTTTCTACCCTCCTATCACTCCACTTCTCTCTTTGTTGTTGTCATCCACCTCATCCATACCATTCACTCCATTCCACTATCCTTGGACAACTTAGTTTAGAATTAGTTCACTTCTCATTCCCCGTGGAAATCGATACCTTGGAATACTCCCGGGTGAAAGCTACATCGGTATCCGTTCGCTTGCGGGATTATCTGTAGGCCATAAGGAGTGCCAACAAGCTTTCTGGCGCCGTTGCCGGGGAATGGTAGCTGTTTTGATTCCGAACCCAAATTGTCCATGTATCCCCACCATCATCTATCCATATGTATTCCACTCTCACCTTATGTCAAGATTCGGCTCCAACGGGCGATTGTTTGGTGCCACCACCATCATCACATCCCATCCAAACACCCAGCTATGAGCTGTGTCCCGGCTTCATAGCCATGGTTCGAGAGGAAACGTTCTCAGGAACGAATGCCGAGAGTCCATACGTGCATTTGCGCGAGTTTGAGCAACTCTGCTCGTGCCTGACCATTGCGGGCATGACACAAGAGACACTCAAATGGAAGCTATTCCCATTTTCATTAGCGGGAGGAGCAAAGAAATGGTACTTTCTGGCTGTCAATACTATGGAAGGAAGTTGGGAGACCCTTAGAGAGAAATTCTGCCTAAATTTCTTCCCAATCTCCAAGGTAGCCAGCCTCCGAGCGGAAATCATCACCTTTAAGCAATTAGAGGGAGAATCGTTAGGAGCTGCTTGGGCTCGTTTCAAGCAAATCCTGGCATCTGGACCAGACCTAGGCTTGTCGGAATCCATCATTCTTCAACATTTCAGCCTTGGCCTATGTCCCGTAGCCACAACTTTCTTGGACTCTGCTTCAGGAGGGTCGTTCTTTCATCTGATTCCCAGTGAAGCGAGAGTGATCCTGGATTGTATCCTATATAACACTCCCTACATTGGAGTCTATGACGAACTCCCCAATGAAGAAGAAAACCAGCCTAAACCTGAAGAGCCGGTGCAAATCCAATCCAAATCAATCAACTCTTCCATTCCATTAGAACCTGAAGCTCATTTCAAACCACAACCATATTCTAGCCCAGACCACTATGATTCACTCTACACCACTCTCTATGATTTTGACGATGATCTATTCGAAGACATCGGGAGTGCAGCAAGTTTCCCACGGGAATGATGTGTAGAGCAAAAGGATCAGGCCCCCGACAAAGAGGAATTAGAATATCAGCGGGAGTACCTAGGACGTCTCTCCGCTATTATGAGTCGGGAGTGGCTAGAAGAGGCCGAAGCTTCGACCGAGGTGGTCAGAATGCCCAGCAAAACCAAGAGGATATTCTGTGAGATCATGGGCTATGACCGAGAAATTGGATATGACCCGAGCCTCGGGATCAACATAATCTCTAGCTCTTTGGTGCAAACCGAACTCCCTGGTGAACCATGGTCGTTTTCTCAAAAATGACTTAAGTTCACTTCAGGAAGAATCCTGGATTGTTTAGGGATCTTACGGGTCACACCTATTAAGGTTAACAACCCTGAACTATTCATGGATTTCCATATCTTCGACCTACCCAGCAACATCACGCATCCCATCTTCATAGGTAGGCCAATCTTAAAGATACTGGAAAAAGCACCAATAAATTAGCTAGTAGAGCTTAGGATCGGCAAAGAACTTATCCCTGTCTCCTATTCCCAATCGTTAAACACCCCAATAGAGACAGACCCCGATCCTGACCCTTTAGAGGAAGTCAGGTCAGCTTCCTTGCTAGACCTCGAACAGCCTATTCCAGAAGAGGATCTTCCGTTCTTTACGGAAGAAGTGGAAACCCATCCTCCAGTAGAGCTACATACAAACGAAACTCCAAAACCATCTCCAATCGAGCTCAAACCTCTTCCACCTGGACTTAGGTATACTTTCCTCTTTGGGGATAAGCAAACTCCAGTGATCATTAGAGATAAACTCTCCGAGGTAGAAACCCAGCAACTCATCACTATCCTAGAGAAAAATCGATCGGTCTTAGGATATTCCCTCCAAGACCTGAAAGGGATTAGCCCAAATCTTTGCACTCATCGCATCCCAATCGATTCTGAAGCAACACCGTCTCAGGAACCTCAACGACGGTTAAACAATGCCATGAGAGAGGTCGTGAAAAAGGAAGTTCCCAAACTCCTTCACGCAGGGATCATCTACCCTGTCCCCAATAGTGAATGGGTTAGTCCCGTTCAAGTCGTTCCTAAGAAGGGAGGAATGACGGTAGTGCGCAATGACAAAAATGAGCTCATCCCTCAGCGCACCGTCACTGGTTGGCGTATGTGTATCGACTATCGTCGACTCAATAAATCCACCAAGAAAGACCATTTCCCCCTTCCGTTCATAGACGAAATGCTTGAACGGTTAGCCAAACACTCTTTCTTCTGCTTCCTTGACGGTTACTCTGGGTACCACCAAATTCCTATCCACCCAGAAGACCAGAGTAAAACCACGTTCACATGCCCCTATGGGACGTACACCTATCGGCGAATGTCCTTCGGGTTATGTAACGCACCTGCCTCTTTTCAACGTTGCATGATGTCTATCTTCTCCGATATGCCCAACAACTCATCACTATCCTGGAGAAGAATCGATCGGTCTTAGGATATTCTCTCCAAGACCTAAAAGGGATCAACCCAAATCTCTGCACCCATCGCATCCCGATCGATTCTGAAGCAACACTATCTCGGGAACCTCAACGACGGTTAAACAATGCCATGAGAGAGGTCATGGAAAAAGAAGTTCTCAAACTCCTTCACGCAGGGATCATCTATCATGTCCCCAATAGTGAATGGGTTAGTCCCGTTCAAGTCGTTCCTAAGAAGGGAGGAATGATGGTGGTGCGCAATGACAAAAATGAGCTCATCCCTCATCGCACCGTCACTGGTTGACGTATGTGTATCGACTATCGTCGACTCTATAAGGCCACCAAGAAATACCATTTCCCCCTTCCGTTCATTGACAAGATGCTTGAACGGTTAGCCAAACACCCTTTCTTCTTCTTCCTTGACGGTTACTCTGGGTACCATCAAATTCCTATCCATCCAGAAGACCAGAGTAAAACCACGTTCACATGCCCCTATGGGACGTACGTCTATCGGCGAATGTCCTTTGGGTTATGCAACGCACCTGCCTCTTTCCAACGTTGCATGATGTCCATCTTCTCTGACATGATTGAGGAGATTATGGAAGTGTTCATGGACGATTTCTTAGTTTACGGGAGGACCTTTACCGAATGTCTGAAAAATCTGGACAAGGTCCTCCAGAGGTGTGAAGAGAAACACCTTGCTTTAAACTGGGAAAAGTGCCATTTTATGTCGCGAGAGGGAATTGTCCTAGGACATAGGGTGTCGGAACGTGGGATCAAGTTAGACAAAGCAAATATAGAAGTAATCGAGCAACTTCCGCCTCCCACAAACGTTAAGGGGATTCGTAGCTTCCTTGGCCATGCCAGATTCTATAGGCGTTTCATCAAAAACTTCTCCCAGATATCTCGGCCCTTGACCAATCTCTTAGCCAAAGATGCCCCCTTCGTTTTCGATGAGGAGTGCTATGCCGCATTTCACACCCTCAAAAAGGCACTCATCTCCGCTCCCATCATCCAGCCTCCCGACTGGAGCATCCCATTACCGGACAACGGCGCCAGAAAGCTTGTTGGCACTCCTTACGGCCTACAGATAAATCCGCAAGCGGACGGATACCGATGTAGCTTTCACCCGGGAGTATTCCAAGGTATCGATTTCCACGGGGAACGAGAAGTGTACTAATCCTAAACTAAGTTGTCCTAGGTAGATGGTGTGGATGAAATGGAATGGATGAGGTGGATGACAAGTCGGAACGTGGGATCAAGTTAGACAAAGCAAATATAGAAGTAATCGAGCAACTTCCGCCTCCCACAAACGTTAAGGGGATTCGTAGCTTCCTTGGCCATGCCAGATTCTATAGGCGTTTTATCAAAAACTTCTCCCAGATATCTCGGCCCTTGACCAATCTCTTAGCCAAAGAATGGAACGCGCCGTTGCATTCTTTGGCCAAAGAATGTCTCTGGCGCCGTTGCCGGGGAATGGAACGCGCCGAGTCATTTTCCGGCGCCCAGCCCCCGAGCATGCGAGGGACTTGGCTTGTTTCTCATGGAACGCGCCGAGTCATTTTCCGGCGCCCAGCCCCCGAGCATGCAAGGGACTTGGCTTGGTTCTCTTGGAACGCGCCGAGTCATTTTCCGGCGCCCAGCCCCCGAGCATGCGAGGGTCTTGGCTTGGTTCTCTTGGAACGGGCCAAGTCATTTTCCGGTGCCCAGCCCCCGAGCACGCGATGAACTTGGCTTGATTCTCATGGGACGCGGCGAGTCATTTTCTGGTGCCCAACCCCCGAGCATGCGAGGGACTTGGCATGGTTCTCATGGAACGCGCCGAGTCGTTTTCCGGCGCCCAGCCCCCAAGCAAGCGAGGGACTTGGCTTGGTTCTCATGGAACGCGCCGAGTCATTTTCCGGCGCCCAGCCCCCGAGCATCCGAGGGACTTGGCTTGGCTCTCATGGAACGCGCCGAGTCATTTTCCGGCGCCCAGCCCCGAGCATGCGAGGGTCTTGGCTTGGATCTCTTGGAACGGGCCGAGTCATTTTCCGGCGCCCAGCCCCCGAGCATGCGAGGGTCTTGGCTTGGCTCTCAAGGAACGCGCCGAGTCGTTTTCCGGCGCACAGCCCCCGAGCATGCGAGGGACTTGGCTTGGTTCTCTTGGAACGCGCCGAGTCATTTTCCGGCGCCCAGCCCCCGAGCATGCGAGGGTCTGAAGTCCACAGAACACATACAGCTTACAAATATGGTAAAACAGAGTACATATGCTCGAATAAAGTAAGTTTACATCCGAGTTTAGCAAGTAGGGGCGGGAGTGCCGGCCTCGGCGTGCGGGCCCAGCCGCTACAGACGCGCGGCCGGCCACGCCATTCACGGCGAGGAGGAAAGGAAGGGGAGGGAGAGAGGCTGACGCATGGGGCCGGGCGAGCAGAGAGAGGGAGAGAGGGGGAAGGAGACGCGGGCGCTGGCGCCTGGGCCATGATGGGCCGGAACGGCGCTAGTGGGCTGCGCTAGTGGGCCGGGACGAGCTGGGTTGGGGGAGCTGGCGAGCGAGCGGGCCGAAGCGACTTGCTGCTGGGCCGAGCGAGTTGGCTGGGCCTGCGGGTAGAAGGGTTGGACCGGCTTGGACGAAAGAACGGAGGAAGGTAGGCTGGCGCAGGAAAAAGAGCGGAGGGAGGAAAAGTGGGCCAGGGGAAAGTTGAAGGGGCGAAAACGAACTCTGGGCCAAACAACTTTTCTAGGGCTCAAAACAAAGCAATTCAAACTCGAATTTAAACTAGATTTAAATTCTTATTTGAACCACACACAAGCAAAACTCAATGCAGTCGGCATGAATGCAAGGCACTCAATATTAAACCTATATTATTTTAATTTAATTTAGAAAATTGAATTTTCCTATACTAAATTCCCTGTTAATTATATAAACCCTGGAAAATTTTAGAAAATTGAGAAAATTATTGTATTAATTACGTTAAAAATTCACATCCCAAAATTCAAAAATTTTGGGGTGTGACAAACTACCCCCCTTAAACGGAATCTCATCCCGAGATTCAGGGAGAGAGGAGGAGCAAGGAGGAGAACGGGTCAACAAGATTCTTGAAGGGAGAACTTGATGTGGCTAGTTCCTTCTTCTTCCTCTTCCTCGTTGATGCAGCTGCGAAGTCTCTGCTTCAAGTCTTCTTTAGTTCCATCTCTTCATCGTGGGGATTGCCTTCTAGTCTCCTTCTCAACGTTCTTCATTTGATTTGTGAGAAAACAAGGATGTGCAGGGAAAAGGAGAGAACTCCACTACACAATTATTACAAAGAAGCAGATCAATCAAAGGAATAAGATCAAGCATTACAAGCACACTCAACCAAAGTTTAAAAGCGACTCTAAACGTTGTCAATAATGTCAAGGGATTCCTCCTATGCAAGGTTATCTCTTCAGTCTTCTTCGCGCCAACTTCTTGATTGTAGTGGCAATGAGCTCGACATAGTCTTGGAATCTGAAGTCGCTCCGGCTTGAACTTCTTCTAGTGGGCTAGCATCTTCATTCTTCAAGTGACTTGGGCATGTATCAGGACTATACGGATAATCTAAATCTTCTTGGAACAAAAACCATGGAAAGAATATAAAGTGCCAATGCTTTGAAAAACAAGGAAGAGTGAAATAGAAATGGTGTCAAGGAATGACTGAGTAAACAAGGATACTCACAATGATGATATCAAATTTCAAGGTGAGAGAGTAATGATCAAGGTAAAGCAACAAGGAGGAGTTAAATAGACAATAATTGAAAATTAGCAATTTATCTATGTGGAGGTAAATAATCAGAAGTCAAGGGTGAGAAGTAAATTATCAAGGAGAGGATAAAACATCAAGGATATAATGACCAAAGAGAAATTTTCAAGGAGGGGAAAATGCTCAAAGATAGCACTTTTTATGAATCAAAATCTCAAGGATTGAGAAAGCAAGGGTTATATGGCAAAATGAACTTTATGGATGGCCAGTACTATCTAGGCTGCGGTCCTTGTCACACCCGGATTTACACAGAAACCCGAATGCTTCTATATGTGTGCCCAGGATGTCCACAGAACACATATAGATAACAAATATGATAAACAGAGTACATATGCTCGAATAAAATGGTTTTACATCAGAGTTTGACTAAAATAACTAAATAAAACAGCGGAAGTCTCTTTATTAACTCTCTCTAAATGAAGACGAAGACGAAGCCGAAATCCATAATCCACAGGGACACCGACTGGTTGAGCACAGCTAGTAGAATGGCAGATCTTCAGGAAATTCAATAGCAGCAGTACCACCTAATCCATCT
>OAMR01000079.1:2089775-2103857 GCA_900205405.1 Echinochloa crus-galli
ATGTGTATAAGAGACAGTGCAAGGACGGTGGGATGGTCGGTTCGGCCGAACCGACCTGTTCGGCCGAACCCGGGGTGTTCGGCCGAACGGGTCCACAACTGCCTCTGGTTGCCTTGGGGGTTACCCAGCCTCCAACCGCCTTGGGACACCTATAAATGCAGTGGCATACCCCTTGTATCACACACACCACTTGGGAGCAAGTCTCCATTCTCCACTTTCAAGATGTAGAGTAGGCTAGTCCTGTTGGGAGTTAGAGTCAGGGTCGAGCTTCGTTCGGGGTTCCGGAATCATTTTGGTTAAATTCTATTCTGCTTTTAGTACGGGGAAAATCTCGGAAATTTATGCTTTCAAAATGAAACAAGTTCCTCATTGGTCAAAATACCTACCAGAGCCATATGATAAGCTTAGTTGAAAATTTCTACTCATATGCTGCTTGTTATCTTAGTGAGCTTTGTCAAATTGTTGTGACCTTTGAGTGAAGCTTTCATATTCTTAAAGATCGAGACCCACGTACACACACCACCTCTCACTTGCAATTCCTACACTGGGAGTTAGCAAACATTTTCCATCATCCATCCACAAAAATAAATGCTCCATGTTCTATGAGTTCCCTCTCCAAATATTCTTGATAGAGACATGGGCTATGCAAAAAGAAAAGCATGCCAAAGAAGCATGGCAAAAATAAGAGAAAAAGAAAAGCATGCCAAAGAGCATGGCAAAGAGAAGGAGAAAAAGAAAAGCATGCCAAGTGGCATGGCAAAAATATGAGAATAAAAGATAGCCCATGTTCTCGAAAATAAATCAAGGAGAGGGAGTTTTCATCCAAGGAGTTCCACCATATTCCATTCCACCATTCCACCATATTCCACTCCATTCATACCCACACACTTGGACGTCTCGATCTTAAGATGTGTTTTGGCTCCTCAGAGATCCGGTCTTGACTTAGCAAAATATAAGATGCATGCATGCCTTCATCCTTTGTCCTGAGCCACACAAAAAGCCATATTAGATGTTAGGATGAAAAGAAGGCACAAGCCTTTGGTGAGGATTCAAATACACTTGAGTGATTGAGTGTGCCAATGAGGAACAATTTGTAGTTTTCAAAACTTATGAAAAACTCTGAGATGGGATCCTGAAAAGAGTAGAGTGGAATAAAACTGAGTTTAAACTATTTGTCTTTTCAACCGCCCAAGATAAGGAGATTGCTATAAGTCCCATAGGTAAAAAGGTGATTTCAAACTCTGCCTATGATTCAAGTATTTTTGAAGACTAGTTGTTTATAAGTTACCTACAAAAGAAATGACATTGTAGCAACTCCTGATCCACCGAGCCTAAGTTTATATCTTTGCTCGAGGACGAGCAAAGAGCTAAGCTTGGGGGAGCTTGTTGGCGGTCGTTACAGCCCAAATCCGACCACCAATACTCGGGAATAAATGAGGTTATATGCAACATTCCATGTACTTAGGTTTTATTTCTAATAAAGTTCCACGAGTTTTGGTGAGTGTCACTTGTGCAGGTACAACTACGACAAATACGCGCTATTGGGGCCAAAAATGACCGAATCGGCCGAACGACCTCCGTTCGGCTGGTTAACCCCCCTTAGCTGTGCACGTCACCGGGAATCGTCCAACGAATATCAAGCGAACACGACATGAGGACGGCAGCCATCTCTTCCCGGGCCACAACCACATCACCTCTGGGCCGTAAACACACGAAGCCAATCACCAGGAGGCAGCCCAGAAGGCCACAGAGCAAAGGCGGTGCAGGGGGATGGGCCTGGGCTCCCAGCCCAGTTCGGCCGAACTGGGGGGTTCGCCCGAACCGCCCCCAGTGCACAACCGCCTTCCAGGGGTGGATCCTGGCCGTGGGAGCCAGAAGCGGCAGATCCCACGGTTCGGCCGAACTCAGTTCGGCCGAACCGGGAAATTCGACCGAAGGCCCGGCACTGCCTCCCTGGCTGCCTTGGCCGTTACCCTACCCCAAACCGACCTGTGCAACTATAAATAGAGGATCAGTTTCACTTGTAAACACACACCAAGCCAAGGAGCTCATTTCCACTTTCATTCTAGTAGAGTTAGGATAGTTTAGTTGGGAGTTAGAGTTGAGTCGAGCTTGCCTCAGAGGTTCCGGAGTCGTCTTCAGAAGCTCTGGTATTGCCTCTCTACCTTGTTTTATCCATTCATATCATTTGCTTTGCTCTACATTTGCTGAGTACGTCATGTACTCATCCTTGCTATTTCCAAATTATTTTTGTTCCATATCAATGGATGCTGCTCAGAAAGGAAGAATATTGTGGAGTTTCATGATGATGATGCTGAGTCCTAGGCGTATGTGTTCCCCGAGTCAACTGCTTGTGGAGTTGGAGTTCAGCGGCTAGTTAAGGTTCCCTTGTCCCGATGCTAAGACATTAAATTTATCCCAGATCTCCTAGTGCTGGCTTTGTAGCCGCTGTATCTCTAAGCTAGAGTGACATAGGTAGATAAAGAATCACTACCAGAGCCATATGATAAGCTTAGTGAAAATTTCTACTCATATGCTGCTTGTTATCTAAGTGAGCTTTGTCAAATTGTTGTGACCTTTGAGTGAAGCTTTCATATCTCTTCTCTCCCTTACCTGAGTATCCCTTGAGCTGTGTGTCCGGTATATCCACTCCTATCCAATACCGGTATCTCCTGTCTTGTCTAGTCATGTGCCCTTCTCTTATAATCTCGAATATCTGTTCACTAGTAATCTTGCCAAAGCTTCCATGCGGAAATATAAATTACGATACCTCGGGATACTCCCAGGTGAAGTGCTACGGCGGTGATTCTGTGCGCTTGCAGAATATTTCTATGTTTTACCAAGCCATAAGGAAAATCACTGAAACACTCCTTACCCCAGTACCAGGATTCTCAGTTCTGATATTGGATCATAAGAAGTGCCAACAGCCATCCACGTCAACCACGACCGAGCAACCACATGCCACATGGACGACCGCCAATTCATCCCGGACCGAAGCCAAGTCACCCTGGGCCTGAACAACGCGAAGTCCAAACACTAGAAGGCAGCCCAGGGGGGTCCAGGACCAGAGGCGGTGCTGGGCAGGCCGGCCAGGGGCCAGGCCCAGTTCGGCCGAACCCCTGCCTTCGGCCGAACCGCCCCCAGCACCTGGAACCGACCCTAGGGCTGAATCCAAGCCGTGGGTGCACAAGGCGGTGGATCCCACGGTTCGGCCGAACCCCTGGATTCGCCCGAATCAGCAGGGGGAGCCCCCTGGCTCCCGTGGCGGTTACTCCACCTCCAACCGTCATTACAAGCTATAAATAGAGAAGAGGGTCACTTTCACTTGTAAACACACACCAAGCCAAGGAGCTCATTTCCACTTTCATTCTAGTAGAGTTAGGATAGTTTAGTTGGGAGTTAGAGTTGAGTCGAGCTTTGCCTCGGAGGTTCCGGAGTCGTCTTCAGAAGCTCTGGTATTAGATCTTGTATCTTTTACTTTACCTTTTGCAAGACTTTCAGTTATCAATATAGTTATCTTTATCCTATTGCCTTTGTCATGTATATCTTGCTTCTACTTTATTCTATTTGCAAATATATCTTGTTTAGACTATAGTCAGTTATAGTTCTAGTGCTTGTAGTCTTGTTTAAGTCTTTGTCTTGGCTGGTTCTTCGATCTTGCTTAATACTGGAGGTGAATTGTCACCAAGAGTATTGACAAGGTTGCTTGCTCTTGCTAGCAGAGTAAGTAGTCGTTGCCTAGTGTAGGAGTGGTTCCTAGACTAGTCGGTGGCCTTAGTTTATTCCCGTCGCAACGGAGGTGGTAGCCGGGAGGTGGTTGACAACCCTTTCGGTCTTCGTAGTTCCGGTCCATAGGATCCCCCCAGCCCGGGAAATAGTGGCACCCCTTCTCATTCCTTTCTGTGTGTCCATAGGTGTCTTATAGGCCGTTCGGTAAGCCCAAAGTGCATCTGGGAGTTTATCCTTGTCTTAGCTTCGGGACAAGGGAACCGGTGGACACACAGAAAGGGATGAGAAGGGGTGCCACTATTTCCCGAGCTGGGGGGATCCTATGGACCGGAACTACGAAGACCGAAAGGGCTGTCACCACCTCACGGCTACCACCTCCGTTGCGACGGGAATACTCTAAGGCCACTGGCTAGGCTATGAACCACTCCTACACTAGTCGACGACTACTTACTCCGCTAGCAAGAGCAAGCAACCTTGTTAATACTCTTGGTGACAATTCACCTCCAGTATTAAGCGAGATCGAAGAACCAGCCAAGACAAAGACTTAAACAGGACTACAAGCACTAGACCTATAACTGACTATAGTCTAAACAAGATATATTTGTAACTAGAATAAAGTAGAATTAGGATATAAATGACAAAGGCAATAAGATAAAGATAACTATATTGATAACTAAAAGTCTTGCAAAAGGTAAAGCAAAAGATACAAGAGCTTATACCAGAGCTTCTGAAGACGACTCTGGAACCTCCGAGGCAAACTTTGACTCAACTCTAACTCCCAACTAAACTATCCTAACTCTACTAGAACAAGTGGAATGAAAGAGCTCCTTGGCTTGGGTGTGTTACAAGAGAAGTGCCTACAAGTGAAGTGACCCTCTCTATTTATAGCTTGTAATGACGGTTGGAGTTGGAGTAACCGCCACGGGAGCCAGGGGGCTCCCCCTGCTGATTCGGGCGAATCCAGGGGTTCGGCCGAATTGCCCAGTTCGGCCGAACCGTGGGATGCACCGCCTTGTGCACCCACGGCCTGGATTCAGCCCTGGGGTCGGTTCCAGGTGCTGGGGGCGGTTCGGCCAAATGCAGGGGTTCGGCCGAACTGGGCCTGGCCCCTGGCCGGCCTGCCCAGCACCGCCTCTGGTTTTGGACCCCCCTTGCTTCCTTCTAGTGTTTGGACATTGCGTTGTTCAGGCCCAGGGTGACTTGGCTTCGGTCCGGGATGAATTGGCGGTCGTCCACGTGGCATGTGGTTGCTCGGTCGTGGTTGACGTGGACGGCTCCCAGTGACTCGTATGGCTAAAGGAGGTAACCGGCCGAACGGAATCGTTCGGCTGATTCGGTCATTTTCGGCCCCAATAGCGCGTATTTGTCATAGTTGTACCTGCACAAGTGGCACTCACCAAAACCCGTGGAACTTTATTAGAAATAAAACCTAAGTACATGGAATGTTGCATAAAACCTCATTTATTCCCGAGTATTGATGGTCGGATTTGGGTTGTAACGACCGCCAACAAGCTCCCCCAAGATTAGCTCTTTGCTCGTCCTCGAGCAAAGATAAAAACTTAGGCTCGGTGGATCAGGAGTTGCTACAATGTCATTTCGCTTGCAGGTAACTTTATAAACAACTAATACTCAAAAATACTTGAATCATCAGCAAGGTATTAATTCACCATTTTACCTCGGGACAGAGCTGGGGAACTCCTAGCATTGTCCGATCGTCGGCCTAGCCGGGCGGAACGACGGAGCGACGTGAAGAACTTCGACATGATTCCTGCAAAAGGTTAGTGCAACAACAACTATCCGAAGGACTGAATATATATTGGGCTATCTTTTATTCTCATATTTTTGCCATGCACTTGGCATGCTTTTATTTTTCTTTCTTTTTGCCATGCTCTTTGGCATGCTTTCCTTTTTCTCTTTCTTTTTGCCATGCTCTTTGGCATGCTTTTCTTTTTCTCTTATTTTTGCCATGCTTCTTCGGCATGCTTTTCTTTTTGCATAGCACATGTCTCTGTCAAGAATATTTGGAGAGGGAAATCATAGAACATGGAGCATTTTATTTTTGTGGATGGATGATGGAAAATGTTTGCTAACTCCCAGTGTAGGAATTGCAAGTAAGAGGTGGTGTGTGTACGTGGGTCTCGATCTTTAAGAATATGAAAGCTTCACTCAAAGGTCACAACAATTTGACAAAGCTCACTAAGATAACAAGCATCATATGAGTAGAAATTTTCAACTAAGCTTATCATATGGCTCTGGTAGGTATTTTGACCAATGAGGAACTTGTTTCATTTTGAAAGCATAAATCTCCGAGATTTTCCCCGTACTAAGAGCAGAATAAAACTTAACCAAATTCTCACTATATCAGTCCCCACAACAACTTAAACTTGGAATAAAACATGTGCTCCCACAAGGTTTTCAGGTTCATTTTCACTCATGACAATTGACTCAAGCACAATTAAGCAACTAGTTGAAACAAAGTACTTGCAGAATTAATGATAGAGCAACTATTCATCATTTCCAAGGTGACAGGCATATGATTCGTTCCATGCATAGTTTGGAGTTATTTTATTCAACGGAAATCTTATTCAAGGGAAATATGTTTGGTATTTTCATTTTTTTAAATGCAAACTACATGAAAGGAAATGAAAGGGAAACTAAATGATCAAAGTGCTGGATAGGCCGGGACGTACCTGGCGGGGGTCCTCCCCAAGCTTGGACTCTTCACTGGTAGGGATGAAACCTTAAAAGGTACTAGCTTAGCTGGTCCGCTTGCTCGTGGACGTCGTGCTAGACGGACGCTACCATCCCGCTATTCTCTTGATTGTACTGAGAATGGCGGGCTAGCGTGTCTTGGATCTCACGGGTACGGTCGTCGATGAGCTCGACTCGGTCGGAGATGTAGGACAACTCCCGGCCGTGGTCGAAGCGCGCGGACTGTGAGTATTCGTGGTAGTATGGCTGGGAGGCATTGCCGTACCCCCCTCCATACTGACTCCCAGACCACTCAGAGTCCGTGTCCTGGCCGTAGTCCCAGCGTCCTGAGGCGAAGTAGTTCGGTTCCTGGTGTTGCCCGGAGCCTCCTGCTCCAGACGTCCCAGCACCGGTGTACATGTCATAGGTGGCCTCAAAAGCGGAAGTGTGTCGGTGCGGCATTTGTGGTGCATCTTCGGGCTTCTGTGTGGTGGCGAGCCCAACATCATGCCTGGCTCGTCCACTCGTGACTGGTCCGTCTTGTCATCGTCCGGTCCCGGAGTGGATGACTCGGACGATGCAACCTTCTTCCGCCACATCTTCTTGTTCTTCTTCTTCGTTGTCGGTGGTGGTGGGATCGGTGTCTCTGAAGATTGTGGTTCGGATGCAACCACGTTGTTCACCGTAAATCATTGCCAGCGTTGCGTCAGGCGTCCGCCGTATCATGTGGGCTTGCACGAAGTGCTCGGCATCCACGACGAAACGCGTTGTCTCGATGTACGTGAGCCGAGCGCCTTGAAGGACGCCCAGATGGTTAGCGAGGCGAGAGACTAGAGAAGTCATCGCCATGCTACCCACATGAGAAATGTGAGACAGCCAGTGACCAACCATGTCTTTCACAGGTGAATAGGGAATCTGCTTGACCATGGCAAAAAGAACCCGCAACTCGATGGTGTTGACAGGCGCAAATCTGCCCGGGGGAATACCGTCATAGACACACAATGATGCATGAAAGGCAAAGTGGGGTTATGTATGCTGTTCGTGCGTGGCGCATGACAGTTGGTATCCCACCGAAATCTTTTCCAAAATGCAACCCGATCAAATCTTTTCAGTGCCTTGTTCGGGTCTAAGGAACAACGGCTTGAAAATCTGAGACCCGAACTGAACTCCCTCCAAGAGCAAAAGAACTCTTGGTTGAAAAATCGAAAACGAATCCCCCCAGTTTCCGAAACCAACGTCGAGAGGAATTCAAGGGTGAGCAGGTACGAACCTTCTTCGTTGATGTGCCAGAAATTCTCCCAGCCAATGGCCTGGAAAATTTCTGTGAACTCTACGTCAATACCCGTGTCCCTGAGCAAGTTTTGCTCCAAAACACGGGTGTGCTCGAACTCCTTCAGTCGAAGCTCATTGAAAGTGTTCTGCTCCCGCTCTGTCCTGAGGTTGATGTCGCTCATGCTCAGGAGCTGCCTGGCCAGGGGCGTGGCATGGCCCCATCCCAAGCCGGCTGCTTCATGTTCATCTGTGTCCATCTGGCTCGAGCCTCGGGACGAAGCTGGGGAACTCCCAGCATCGTCCGATCGTCGGCCTAGCCGGGCGGAACGACGGAGCGACGTGAAGAACTTCGACATGATTCCTGCAAAAGGTTAGTGCAACAACAACTACCCGAAGGACTAAATATATATGGTTAGCACAAGGAAATCAAGTCAGTCGTTCATGATAGTTAGTCGTTCTTGCGGGGATGAAAACCACCACAAAAGGTTAGTCGTTCTTGTGGGTGTCGTTGACCACCACAAACACGTCTAGAATTATAGCACAAAGATCACAACAAAAGCAAAATATTTTTGGGTTTTTCTAGTGATGCAAGGGAACCAAAACTTGAGCAGGAACTTGGGAAGAACTTGTCAAGAACTAGAGCAAGAAAATGAGAGAGAGAGAGCTCCTACAGAATTTTTTTCAGAGTCTGCAAGTGTGTGAGAAGCAAGCAAGCTTGCACCCGCATTTATAGGCCGAGGGGGGGCAGTCCCCTGGTTCGCCCAAGGCCCTGGTTCGCCCGAACCAGGCCGGGTGGCCAGGGCACTCCCATGTGAGTGCTGCCCCTCCTTTGCTTTGATTCCACGCCAAAATGTGTGGCCACAAAATTTTTAAGTCATGTGAGTGGAGTTAGTGGTAGGTGAGATGCAAAATTGACATGACCAAAGTGGATTTTAGTGGAGTCACCCCCATGCTGCCATGTTTTGTGGTAATTGGTGAGTGTGCAGCCATTTTAGTGGGGTAGACATGTTTGGTTTTGGTTGGTGGTGATGGTAAATAATTGGAGATGTTCTAGAAGGGATGAAAATGATAAAAGTTACCAATTACATCCACCCAAGGTAAAAATTCAGCATGTGACCATTTATTTAAACCAAGCTTGCAAAATTTTCTATTCTCTCTCAAATTACTCAAGTGGTTCATTTATTTTGAAAGGGAAACATGCAAATGCAATTGGGAATTAAAAATTAAAAGGGATATATGGGATACATACCGGTTTTCCTCGCGGCGAGAGCTCAGCTTTTAAGTCCGCGAGCGGGACTTCTCCTGTCTTCAGTTGCTTGTGTCATCGTCCGGTCCCAGAGTGGATGACTCGGACGATGCAACCTTCTTCCGCCACATCTTCTTGTTCTTCTTCTTTGGTGTTGGTGGCGGTGGGATCGGCGTCTCTAGAGAATTCTAGAGAGCTTGCTCTTCCTCGTATTTCTTTACGAGGAAGTCCATTTCTTCTGTAGTCGTCGGCTTTGTTGGCTCGTTCCATTTGAGATGCTTGCCACCGAGTATTTCTAGCTCTGCATTAATGAGAGCCTTAAGGAAACACTTGGCGCTTCTCTACTCTGGTGTGAGTGGCTCTTCCTTCTTCTCTTCCCGGGGTTGAAACTTGAAGTAAGTCAACCTTCCGTCGATACGGAACGAGATTTCTCTCGCATCCATATCGATCCTAGCCCGGATGGTGTTCAAGAATGGTCGACCCAACACAAGGGGAAACCTACCCTGGGCGGTGTTCAAGAATGGTCGGCCCAACACAAGGGGAAACGAGTTCTCGTTCCCCGTGTCGAGAACAACGAAGTCCACAGGGACATAACGTCCCCAGATTCGGACCGGTACATTCTCGATCACCCCCTCGGGGTAGCGGATGGTTGAGTCCGCAAGCTGTACCTGGGCAGTAGTAGGTGACAAAGTAGGGTAGCGTAACTTCTTAAATAATACCTTGGACATGATGTTGATGCTTGCCCCCAGATCACAGAGTGCATCATCAATGCGACGAGTCCAAATCATGCACTGAATGATAGGCACTCCGGGATCTTCCTTCCTATCCGGAGAGGTCTTGATGATCGCCCTTTTTGCAGCTCTCGGCAGGTAAGTCCATCTTGGTGTCAGCACTTGGATGCGTGCGAGCTTCCTTGCGTGGTTAGTACGGAACACACTACGAGACATCTTACCATGCCTTGTAGTGACAGCTTTCACTGTCTCGATGGAAGGTTTGGGTTGCCCCGGAATCTTCCCCGATTCAGTGACAGGAACAACAACAGCTAACTGAGCGACTTGAGTTTCTATCATTTTATTAAAGCTCAGTTGATTTTTTATAGCAGAAGAAAATGATTCCATCCTAGAGTCTATGCTTTCCAGAGTTTTATCATTAGCAACAAGCTTTTTATTGTTGATGTTTTCAGTTATTTTCATCTGGCCAAACACAAGATCTCTAAGAGACGGCTGATTATTGAAATTGCTGGAATTGAAATTGTTACCTTGTTGAGGCCTCTCAAAAGGGAGGTTTGGGCGCGGATTCCAGCCTTGGTTGCCGTAGTTGTTCGGTCGGTACCCGTTGTTGTTGGAGTTGTTGACGTAGTGGGCATCTTCTCGCGTTTCGGGGCAGTCATTCCCCGAATGGCCAGTGTTGCCACAGACTTCGCAGGTCATGCGAGCGTCCATGGCTTGCACCGTTTCTTGAGCAGGGGCCTCTAGTTTCTTCATTAGGAGGTCCATCTTGGCAGCGAGCATGTCCAGAGCTTCAACTCGGTGAACTCCTCGGGTCTTCGGTTGAGTCCAGTCATCGGACCAACCTTGGTTCTCGACCATCTTCTCTATGAGGGCCTTCGCACGACTCTCCTCAAGAGTGAAGAACGAGCCTCCAGCAGCAGCATCCAGATACTCACGGGCAGAGCTTCTCAGCCCGTGATAGAAGGTTTGGATTATGAACCAACTATGCATACCATGGTGAGGACAAGTAGAAATATAGTTCTGGAGGCGATCCCATGCCTCCGGGACTGTTTCATCTTTGAACTGCTGGAAACTAGCTATTTTGTTATGGAGGGCGTTGGTTTTCCCCACCTGAAAGAATTTTAGCAAGAAAGCGCTAGTGCATTTATCCCAAGTGTCTATAGCTTCGCGGTTAGCATAAAACCATTGTTTTGCCTTGCCTAATAATGAGAATCGAAATAAACGAAGGCGAATGGTATCGATACTTACTCCGCAGATGGTGAAGGTGTTGCAAATCTCCAGGAAATGCTGGAGATGAGCATTGGCATTTTCTTGTGGCTTGCCGCAGAATGGGCTAGCCTGAACCATGTTGATGAGGGCTGGCTTCAGCTCGAAATTACCATCTCCAACTGGCAGAGCTGGTCCAGTACGCACGTTCTCGCTTGATGGAGCGGAGAACTCGCAGATCGTCTTGCCGGCCATCCTTGATGAAGCTTGGTCAATGACGGGAAAGACTGGGTTCGTCGGAATGGGCTGCTTCTGAGGAGGTACAACACGGGGTCGCACTTTCCTCAAAAGAGACTCAGGATTTTCTTGAAAGTTTGACGGTAGTTGGAAACCAGTCATGCACTACTCTGTTCCACAAAGACCAACGAACAGAGTAAGGATAAACCCGCTTGAGTAGCGGTACTCAACTAAGATAGCTCAAGATAAAAATTCAAAAGTAATCTAGCCAAAAACTTCCCTGGCAACGGCGCCAGAAATGCTTGTTGGCACTTCTTACGATCCAATATCAGAATTGAGAATCCTGGTACTGGGGTAAGGAGTGGTTCAGTGGTTTTTCTTATGGCTTAGTAAAATATAGAAATATTCTACAAGATGAGGACATCACATCCATGCATACGACCATGCTTGGGGGATGGCATAGAGTTGGAGGAGACCAGCAAGGGTGTCCAAGCCAAGAAGGAGGCCCGAAGCTTATCCGGTTCGAGACGCCAAGGTGGAGGCCCAAATAAACTCAAGTTCGAGTCCACCTCGGAGTCCAGAAGCAGCCCGCACTAAATCGGTCGCCCAGGTCGCATACGAGCTCGGTTTTTGACATTCTACATATGCATGGAAAGCTAAACTACGGTGCCCGATCTTCCATCAAGTGGTATTCAGAGACAGGTTTACCGTCAGGTTTCTGTTTTTGTCTTCGTCCTATAGTCCAAAAAATTGCCTAAAAAAAATTTCCGCTGTCCTAGAACCGTTTGTGCCATCGCAATTTTCTATTTTAGTTTGTTTTGTTGAGTTTGTGTCCTCATCGAAGTCTAGTTGCTGGTCAGGCTGTGTTGTTTAGATTCAAGCGCTTTTGTCCTTAGAACAGATTATTTTTCCTCTCTTTTGCGCACAACAAAAAATAGGACACGCTCGTTTATCTGTTTGGAAGCCGCATGGTATTTCCTTCTATTGTTTTACCTGCTGCAAAATCTTTCCTTTGTTAGATGCAGTACGGACCAACATTTTTGGTGTGGTTCTGAAAAAAAAGAGACAGAAAGAAAAAAGGCAAAAGGGTGCTAAAAGCCGCACACCAAAAAAAAAGATCAGAAAAAAAAAGAAAGGAAGAAGAAAACGAAAAGAAATCAGAATTGTATGCATCTTTTGGGTCCTTTGTGTTGTGCTATCATTTTTGCTTACTTAAGCTAGGTCCCACGACGAGTTTTGGTCAGCAACTAGGATAGGTACTTTGGACACTTATTCAACTTTACAAATCTGATTTCGATTATTGCTAATCCTTGCTACCATATATTTGCCTCCCAAACTCCACATACGTGCTTCATATCAGTACAGCGAAGAACCCTTGCAATCTTGGTACTACTTCCTTACAGGTATCACGAACCAGCCGCCGGTTGTCCTGTCCACTGCTTTGCGTTGGTAAGAACCTTGTAAGAGCTTGGTAAGACGTGTGAGAGTGTGTATCCACCAACACATATAATAGGTCATAGAGATTTATTTTGATCCATCAAACAACAGTTTCTGTTTAAAGTCTAAATTGCAGGAAATCATAGCACAGATGAGAACAAAAGAACAAACCACAACTACATGTAGCCGACAGTCATCAAGGTATGAGAGGTAACATTAACATACCATTCTACTCTGGATCTTATGATGGAGACGAATATATTGATTGGGAGATGACTGTAGAACATGTGTTTAATTCCCACATAGTTCCTGAGATACATAGAGTTGAACAGGCTACAAAAAGTTTCAGGATTTTGCTTATATTTGGTGGTACGGGCTAGCTGCAACTAATGCTTTACCTTGTACATGGGAACAACTTAAAGAAGCAATGCGTGATCGTTTTATTCCTCTTTCTTATAAACGTAATTTGCTTAGAAAAATGCAGCGCTTAGTGCAGGGCACAATGTCTGTTCAGGAATACTATAAAGAGTTTCAAAAGTGTAGAATATATAGTGAAATTAATGAACATGTAGAAGCAACCGAGAATAAATTCTTGCATGGTCTTCGACCTAAAATTCAGAATATTCTTTTTAATCGCTCTTATAGGTCTCTTTCACAATTATTTGAACATGCTTGTATGGCTGAAAACAACTTTTAGGTGATGATAATGTGCCAAAATTAATTGCACCTATAATTTCTGAAAATGAGAGCAAAGGTAATAAAAAATGTGATACCCTCACACAAGTTGAGAATTCTTTTGATGAGCCAAATTTGTCCACTGATCATGCTAATGTAGAGCAACTTTTAGTGGAATCTTTCAATGTTTCTCGTTTGTCAAAATATGAATTTCTTGCTGCTCCTTGTGACAAAGAAGAGTTGTGTGAAATTGATTCATTTATTCATATGCCACCACTAGTCCATGTTAATTATGCACATACTCGGGAGCCATACAATTGTGCTGAAAATAAAGTGTTCATTCCAATTCCGGCCTAGTGCACCTGATGAACTGAAATTATTGTCTTCTTTAAACACTTTAGGTTATGTTGAGTTTGATACTTTATGTGCTCTTAGTAGTTTGAAAGAGAAATTCAGATGCGCTGAGTTGCCATGGTTGTCTACTTATACATATCATTTTATTAGCAAATGTAATTGTAAAGGAGAGTATATGGTGCATCGAGTCTATATTTGTGCAAATCTGAAATCTCCTTTTGATGTACAAGATTGTGATCAACTAGATTGTTCCTCTAGTTTTACTGTAACAAATCGGGTTCACTCTCAAGGAGGGGAGCATTGTTGGCTGCTACCTATGTGTGCTAGTGCTGATTTTTCTTCCATTGAATAGATACTAGCGGTTATAAAACCATCTATGCCTGCATTGCATTTTGTTAGTGCTAATCTTTTGCAGGTTAGTGTTGAAACAGATTGTGTGCGTTTTGATCAAGGAGCCTACGTATTTGCCGACAACTCTATAGGAGAAGATACTTTGGAAGATTG
>OAMR01000079.1:2168388-2179841 GCA_900205405.1 Echinochloa crus-galli
CGGCTACTGTCTTATTAGGGTGTCTTGTGAAAACCTCGTAGCGTCCCTATGCAGTCACACCTCGGAAGTGTTGATGTGCGTGGTTGGGTGCAAAGTTCCTTTGAACTTTTACGCGACTGGTGGGTAAAGGGTGAAACCTCTGCAGAGTGTAAATCTATCATGATAGCCTTGCTCAGGGTCACGAGCGGCCTGGATCCTTTTTGATTAGAAGATGGTATTTATTTATGCTTAATGACAGACGAGATTCATCTTAAGGGGGGTAGGTTTGTATAACACCGTAAAATAGCCTATTTATTTTTTTTAGTAATTAATTGATTATTTAATGTCTTGTTTATAATTAATATAGGGTAAATAAATAATTTCTGAGAATTAAAATCAAATATAAGGTGTAGAAACATTTTTGTTACATTCATGCTGCCGCATTGAGTTTAGTATTGCTTGTGGTTCAAATGAGAGTTTAAATTTATTTCAATTCGAATTTGAATCCCTTTGTTTGGAGCCTTAGAAAAGTCGTTTAGGTCGGAGTTCGCTTTTGCCCCCTGTACTCTTCCTCCAATCTGTTTCTGCTCCTCTTACTTCTCCCTGAGGTAGCCCAGCCCATTCCTCCCCCCCCTCGTGCGCGTAGCGGCCCAGCTCGGCCCAAATCGCTTCGCAGCCCTGCGTGCGGCCCGATCTCTCGCAGCCGAAGTCTGCTCTTGCTCCCCCAAGTCTTGGTCTGCTCCTTTCCTGCCCCTCCAACTCTCCAGCTCGGCCCAGCTTTTCCCCGCCCGCGCTCCGGCCTCGCTCCCTACTGCGGATCACCCCTGTTTGCTTGAGTTTGTTTCAAACAGGAGGAAAGCAGAGAGCCCAGGGTGCCCGATCGTACAGGATTTATCAATGTATGCCCCAACCTGGGCTGCCACTTCATCCGCCGCGGCCCACCCCGTCTCCGGCCCAAACACGCTACCGCCCCCTCCCACCAGACACTGGCAAGCGGGCCCCGCAATCTAGGTCGTCTTCCTCCTCTAGACAGACCGAGCGCAAGCAGAGCTCGGCCCGCACCGCCGCCTCGGCCCGACGCCAGGGCCCGCCTCCCGCGTCTGGGTGTCTTGTGAAAAGCCTCGTAGCGTCCCTATGCAGTCACACCTCGGAAGTGTCGATGTGCGTGGTTGGGTGTCTCAAATTGTTGGTAATGGCGAGAAAAATCAAGGTATGTGAGATATTCCAGCTCTTAGACTTTAAATTTTGAGCTTTATCCTTTAAATTGTTGCACTATCCACTGCATGTTTGCTTTGAATCAATTAATTTAGGAATCCATGCATATTATCACCCCATCTTTTGTTTTCTCAATCCACTGCATGTTTCCCATTCTTGCATTCGCATACATTCACCCATCACTATTTTGCATTGAAAAAAAAACTAAAAAAAACAAAATAAATATACAGCGACCACTGGTTTTAGGCCAAGGTGTTTGTATGTCTGCAAGCCTTGATTCAAGGCTAGTGGCCAAACTTCACCTGGCCTGGCCAGTTCTCGCTTGTTCTTTGCGCTTCGCGCAAGAGATGAGACGTACTCCACGCCTCCGCTCCTTTGCCGCTCCACTAGCCTGGTTTGGAACCCATTGTTGCAACGTATTTTCTACACCCAAGCTAGCTCCGCGGCATCCCACTAGTTGGCATGTTTGAGAGCCGATCCCCTTTGCCACACCCACGACCGTGTATCCTTACATGGCAACATCAACATGGAGGAGGATTCAACCAACTACGTGGAGTCACGTCGGCGTAGTGCCATCACCGTGACATCATTTCCAAAATTCTTCATCATCTGATGCCAATGGTGGGCACACTCAGGTACATGAAAAGGTTTTTGCTTTTTACCTTAATCAAAGCAAAGTTCGCCAGTCCATATGCTTATCTCCATGTGAATATCTCTCAATGTCTTCATGCTCCCTTTATCTATTTTGGTTTGCTCTAGTTTGAATGTAATCTCGAGAACACATTCATAAGCTCTTTCAATTAAGCATGGTGCTTAGGTTAATTAGCTTGCTGTTGGCACTTCTTACGATCCAATATCAGAATTGAGAATCCTGGTACTGGGGTAAGGAGTGTTTCAACGGTTTTGCTTATGGCTTAGTAAAATATAGAAATATTCTGTAAGCGGACAGAATCACCGCTGTAGCACTTCACCTGGGAGTATCCCGAGGTATCGTAATTTATATTTCCGCAGGGAAGCTTTGGCAAGATTACTAGTGAACAGATATTCGAGACTATCAGAGAAGGGTACACGACTAGACAAGACAGGGGATAACGGTATTGGATAGGAGTGGATATACCGGACACACAGCTCAAGGGATACTCAGGTAAGGGAGAGAAGAGATAGATAGCTGGAAGGACAACGAGAAGAGATAGAGGACTCCTGGATACTTTATCTACCTATGTCACTCTGGCTTAGAGATACAGCGGCTATAGAGCCGTCACTAGGAGGTCTGGGATAACTCTAATGTCTTAGCATCGGGACAAGGGAACCGGCGGACACGCAGAAAGAGATGAGAAGGGGTGCCGCTATTTCCCCACTGGGGGATCCTACGGACCGGAACTAACGTGATGGACTACGAAGACCGAAAGGGCTGTCACCACCTCCCGGCTACCACCTCCGTTGCGACGGGAATAAACTAAGGCCACCGACTAGTCTAGGAACCACTCCTACACTAGGCAACGACTACTTACTCTGCTAGCAAGAGCAAGCAACCTTGTCAATACTCTTGGTGACAATTCACCTCCAGTATCAAGCAAGATCGAAGAACCAGCCAAGACAAAGACTTAAACAAGACTACAAGCACTAGAACTATAACTGACTATAGTCTAAACAAGATATAGTTGCAACTAGGACAAAGTAGAAACAAGATATAAATGACAAAGGCAAAGTGATAAAGATAACTATATTGATACTCAAAGTCTTGCAAAAGGAAAAGGTAAAAGATACAAGAGCTTATACCCTGTCTCTTATACACATCTAGATGTGTATAAGAGACAGTCACATCATTGGAACTAAGAAGCTAGCAGCCTGAACCTAATGTACAAATATACAATGAATAGGAGTGTCTACACATGAAAGTGATAAAGATAACTATATTGATACTCAAAGTCTTGCAAAAGGAAAAGGTAAAGATACAAGAGCTTATACCAGAGCTTCTGAAGACGACTCCGGAACCTCCTAGGCAAAGCTCGACTCAACTCTAACTCCCAACTAACTATCCTAACTCTACTAGAATGAAAGTGGAAATGAGCTCCTTGGCTTGGTGTGTGTTACAAGAGGGGGTATGGGGTCCTATTTATAGTGCTCCAGGGTCGGTTGAGGTAGGGTAGCGGCCAAGAGAGCCAGGGGGTACCCCCTGGGATTCCGGGCGAGGGGAGGCGGTTCGGCCGAACAGGTCAGTTCGGCCGAACCGACCATCCCACCGCCTTTGCATCCAATGGCTGTGGGCAGCTCCCTGGAGGTGGTTACGTGCTGGGGGCGGTTCGGCCGAACTGGGCCTGGCCTGTGGCCGGCCTCCCCAGCACCGCCTCTGCTCTGTGGGCCTTCTGGGCTGCCTCCTGGTGGTTGGCTTCGCGTTGATTTGGCCCAGGATGACGTGTTGGTGATCTGGGATGAGTTGTCGGTCGCCCACGTGTCATGCGATGTGTTTGCTTGGTCATTGTTGACGTGGACGACTCCCGGTGGTCAGCTTGGCTAAGGGGGGTAACCGGCCGAACGGAGTCGTTCGGCCTATTTAGTCATTTCCGGCCCCAATAGCACATATTTGTCGTAGTTGTACCTGCACAAGTGACACTCACCAAAACTCATGGAACTTTATTAGAAATAAAACCTAAGTACATGGAATGTTGCATATAACCCGTGCGCCTTGACCACGGGCGCACGACAAAGGGCTTGTTTGCCGTGCGCCTTGACCTGGGGCTGTCTCTTATACACATCTAGATGTGTATAAGAGACAGTATACTTCACACCGGATATGAAGGCTATGGATACAGTTGAAGCCCAGGGTGGACAATCATTCTAGGTATGCACATATTGCAGTAAATTATAAGTAACCTGGAACAGGAAGTTGCATCGTCCGAGACATTCTCTCCAGATCGGACGGTGACAAGAACAATTGAAGACAGGAGAAGTCCCGCTCGCGGACTTAAAAGCTGAGCTCTCACCGCGAGGAAAACCGGTACGTATCCCATATTTCCCTTCCAATTTTATTTCCTTCATTGCATTTGCATGTTTCCCTTTCCAAAATAAATGAACCACTTGAGTAATTAATTTGAGAGAGAGTAAAAAATTTTGCAAGCTTGGTCAAAAATAATTGGACACATGCTGAAATTTAATTAGAAAGGGTGTAATTTGTAACCTTCTTCATTTTCACCCCTTCTAGAACATCTCTGTTAGGTCATGAGCCATGCGGTGGGCTAAGATCTAGTATGGACCAAGTTATCGGCTCTGTTAGATTTCGGCAAGATCTAGCAGATTCATTAAGTTACCCCGTGTTGCTTCGTTTCTACTCTATGCTTAATTCACGCAACACACGAGCAAAGAGCTAAGCTTGGGGGAGCTTGTTGGCGGTTGTTACAGCCCAAATCCGACCACCAATACTGGACGTAGAGTTCACGGAAATTTTCCAGGCCATTGGCTGGGAGAATTTCTGGCACATCAACGAAGAAGGTTCGTACCTGCTCACCCTTGAATTCCTCTCGACTTTGGTTTCTGAAACTGGGGGTATTCGTTTTCGGTTCTTCAACCAAGAGTTCTTCTGCTCTTGGAGGGATTTTAGTTCGGGTCTCGGATTTTCAAGCCGTTGTTCATTAGACCCGAACAAAGCACTTAAAGAATTTGACCGGGTGGCATTTTGGAAAAAGATTCCGGGGGATACCAACTGTCATGCGCCACGCACGAACAGCATTCATAACCCCACTTTGCATTTCATGCATCGTTGGGTGTCTATGACGGTATTCCCCCGGGCAGATTTGCGCCCTGTCAACACCATCGAGTTGCGGGTTCTTTTTGCCATGGTCAAGCAGATTCCCTATTCACCTGTGAAAGACATGGTTGGTCACTGGCTGTCTCATATTTCTAGTACGGGTGGCATGGCGATGACTTCTCTAGTCACTCGCCTCGCTAACCACCTAGGCGTCCTCCAAGGCGCCCAGCTTACGTACATCGAGACAGCGCGTTCCGTCGTGGATGCCGAGCACTTTGTGCAAGCCCACATGATACGGCGGACGTCCCCACTAAAAATGGCTGCACACTTACCAACTATCACAAACATGGCAGCATGGGGATGACTCCACTAATTTCCACTTTGGTCATGTCACATTTCCATCTCACCTACCACTAAAATCCACTAAAAATGTCCTTGGGAATTGATGGCCACACAAACTTGGAGTGGAAACAAAGGCATGTGAAGTGCTGCACTCACATGGGAGTGCCCTAGCCACCAGGCCTGGTTCGGGCGAACCAGAACCTTCGGGCGAACTGGCCAAGGCCCTCCCCTCGGCCTATAAATGCTGCCCTTGCTGCTTGCTTCTCCTGGAGGACCCCCATCAGGTATGTCCCGATTTATCCAGCACTTTGATCTTTTAATTTCCCTTTCATTTTCCTTCATGATAGTTTGCATACGTTCTTGTTCAAGTTTTGGTTCACTTGCATCACTAGAAAATCCCAAAAATATTTTGTTGTGATCTTTGTGCTGAATTTCTGGACTGAACTACTTCACCTTAGGACGCTGGGACTACGGCCAGGACACGGACTCTGAGTGGTCCGGGAGTCGGTATGAAGGCGGATACGACAGTGCCTCCCAACCATACTACCCCGGATACTCACAGTCCGCACGCTTCGACTACGGCCGGGAGTTGTCCTATATCTCCGACCGAGTCGAGCTCATCGACGACCGTACCCGAGAGATTCAGTACCATCAAGAGAATAGCGGGATGGTGGCATCCATCCAGCACGACGTCCACGAACAAGCGGAACAGCTGAGCCAGTACCTACACCGGCGCTGGGACGTCCGGAGTAGGAGGCTCCGGGCAGCATCAGGAGCCGAACTACTTCACCTCAGGACGCTGGGACTACAGCCAGGACACGGACTCTGAGTGGTCCGGGAGCCGGTATGGAGGAGGATACGACAGTGCCTCCCAGCCATACTACCCCGGATACTCACAGTCCGCACGCTTCGACTACGGAGGGGAGCTGTCCTACATCTCCGACCGAGTCGAGCTCATCAACGACCGTACCCGAGAGATCCAGGACACACTAGCCCACCATTCTCAGTACCATCAAGAGAATAGCGGGATGGTAGTTGTCCAAGCTTGGGGGAGGACCCGCACCAGGTATGTGCCGATTTATCCAGCACTTCGATCAGTTAATTTCCCTTTCATTTCCCTTCATGATAGTTTGCATTTAAAATGAAAATACCAAAAATATTTGCCTTAAACAAAATTTCCCTTGAATTAAATAACTCCCAACTATGCATGGAATGAATCATATGCCTCTCACCTTGGAAATGATGAATAGTTGCTCTGTCACTAATTTTGCAAGTACCTTGTTTCAACTAGTTGCTAGATTGTGCTTGAGTTATTTGGCATGAGTAAAAATGATCCTGAAAACCTTGTGGGAGCACATGCTTTATTCCAAGTCTAAGTTGTTGTGGGGATTGATATAGTGAGAATTTGGTTAAATTCTATTCTGCTTTTAGTACGGGGAAAATCTCAGAAATTTATGCTTTCAAAATAAAACAAGTTCCTCATTGGTCAAAATACCTACCAGAGCCATATGATAAGCCTAGTTGAAAACCTCTACTCATATGCTGCTTGTTATCTTAGTGAGCTTTGTCAAATTGTTGTGACCTTTGAGTGAAGCTTTCATATTCTTAAAGATCGAGACCCACGTACACACACCACCTCTCACTTGCAATTCCTACACTGGGAGTTAGCAAACATTTTCCATCATCCATCCACAAAAAAATAAATGCTCCATGTTCTATGATTCGCCTCTCCAAATATTCTTGATAGAAACATGGGCTATGCAAAAAGAAAAGCATGCCTGTGAAGCATGGCAAAAATAAGAGAAAAAGAAAAGCATGTCAAAGAGCATGGCAAAAAGAAAGAGAAAAAGAGAAGCATGCCAAGTGGCATGGCAAAAATATGAATAAAAGATAGCCCATGTTCTCGAAAATAAATCAAGGAGAGGGAAATTCATCCAAGGAGTTCCACCATATTCTATTCCACCATTCCACCATTCCACCATATCCCATTCCATTCCACCATTCCACCATATGCCACTCCACTCATATCCACACACTTGCATGTCTCGATCTTAAGATGTGATTTGTCTCCTCAGAGATCCGGTCTTTGAGCTAGCAAAATATAAGATGCATGCATGCCTTCATCCTTTGTCCCTAAGCCACACAAAAAGCCATATTAGATGTTAGGATGAAAAGAAGGCACAAGCCTTTGGTGAGGATTCAAATACACTTGAGTGATTGAGTGTGCCAATGAGGAACAATTTGTAGTTTTCAAAACTTGTGAAAAAATTCCGAGATGGGATCCTGAAAAGAGTAGAGTGGAATAAAACTGAGTTTAAACTGTTCGTCCTTTCAACCGCCCAAGATAAGGAGATTTCTATAAGCCCCATAGGTAAAGAGGTGATTTGAAACTTTACCTATGATTCAAGTATTTTTGAAGACTAGTTGTTTATAAAGTTACCTGCAAAAGAAATGACATTGTAGCAACTCCTGATCCACCGAGCCTAAGTTTATATCTTTGCTCGAGGATGAGCAAAGAGCTAAGCTTGGGGGAGCTTGTTGGCGGTCGTTACAGCCCAAATCCGACCACCAATACTCGGGAATAAACGAGGTTATATGCAACATTCCATGTACTTAGGTTTTATTTCTAATAAAGTTCCACGAGTTTTGGTGAGTGTCACTTGTGCAGGTACAACTACGATAAATATGTGCTATTGGGGCCGGAAATGACCGAATCGGCCGAACGACACATTCGGCCGGTCAACCCCCAAGCCATGCACGCAGTGAAGTACAACCAGGAGGCCACATGTACAACCAACGATGACAAAGCGCTGATGGGGCAAGCAACTTGGCGGATGACGTCACCAATCCGCGGCAACAAACACACCCCGACCAGGTGGAGGCGATCCAGGCCATCCAGAGGCAGAGGCGGTGGAACAGAGGGCAGCCGAGCCCCCCGGGCCAGTTCGGCCGAAGGACCCGGTTCGACCGAACTGCCCACCACCTCCAGGGGCTCATCCTTGCCACCCAAAGCAAAGGCGGTGCATCTGACGGTTCGGCCGAACCAGGGAGTTCGGCCAAACCAGTCAGTTCGCCCGAAGTCCCAGGGGGCACCCTCCTAGCCCCCCTTGGCCGTTACTCCATCCAACCGACCTTCTCAAGCTATTTAAGCAGTGGCATACCCCTGGTTCACACACACACCACTTGGGAGCAAGTCTCCAATTCTCCACTTTCAAGATGTAGAGTTAGGCTAGTCCAGTTGGGAGTTAGAGTCAGGGTCGAGCTTCGCTCGGGGTTCCGGAGTCGTCTTCTGGAGTTCTGGTAAAGCTCTTGTATCTTTTCCTTTACTTTATGTACGACTCTGAGTATTCTCAATATATTTCCTTCTGCATTTACTTGAGTTATTTGTTCTGCATTTATTCCGGGATATCTGTGGAATGTTTAGCGTTGGTTATAGCTGTTGTAGTCTTGCTCTAGAAGTTCTCTCCTAATTCTTTATCTTAGCTGGTTCCTCATTTCTGCTCAATGCTTCCGGTGAATTGTCATCGGGGTATTGACAGGAGTGCTTGCTCTTTCTAGGAGAGTGAGTAGTTATTGCCTACCATAGGTGTGGTACCTAGTCTAGACCGTAACCTTGGTTTATTCCCGTCGCAATGGAGGTGGTAGCCGGGAGGTGGTGACAGCCCTTTCGGTCTTCGTAGCCCATCACGTTAGTTCTGGTCCGTAGGATTCCCCAGTTGGGAAATAGTGGCACCCCTTCTCATCCCTTTCTGCGTGTCCGCCGGTTCCCTTGTCCCGATGCTGAGGTAATAGAACTAGGAAGAGAACCATAGATGCCTTTCTTCATGCTAGTCGTAACCCTTGCCAGAGGTATCTCAAGGCCAGCGGAAGTATATAGGAATCCTTTCCTGTCTCGTTGTCCTCCCACTAGCTAAACTGCTCTTCTATCTTTATCCTGGATTTCTCCTTGTGTGTATCAACTGCATATCACTCCTATCCTATCCTTTACCCCCGCCTTGTTAGCCGGTACTTTAATTAGTAGTTACATCCTTGTTAATAGTCAATATTTTGGATTGACCAACGCTCCTGCATACTTCATGTACTTGATGAACAGCGTGTTCATGGATTACCTTGATAAGTTTGTGGTGGTGTTCATTGACGACATTCTTGTCTTCTCCAAGAATGAGGAAGAACATGAGGAACACTTGAGATTGGTGCTGCAAAGACTCCGAGAACATCAGTTGTATGCTAAGCTGAGCAAGTGTGAATTCTGGTTGAAGGAAGTGGCATTCTTGGGTCATGTGTTGTCCAATGGAGGAGTGGCAGTCGACCCGAGGAAGGTCAGTGATGTGTTGAGCTGGAATCCGCCTTGGGATGTGAGCGAAATCAGGAGTTTCCTTGGGATGGCCGGATATTATCGACGGTTCATTGAAGGATTCTCCAAGATTGCTAAACCCCTGACGGCGTTGTTGGAGAAAAATGCCAAGTTTGTCTGGACTGAGGACTATCAAGCCAGCTTCGAGGAGTTGAAGAAGAGACTAACCACAGCCCCAGTGCTGGTTCTGCCCGACACAGCCAAGAGCTTCTCTATCTACTGCGATGCATCCCGTCTAGGACTGGGGTGTGTACTCATGCAGGAAGGGAGAGTAGTAGCTTATGCATCGAGACAGAGCATGAGCAGAACTACCCGACTCATGATCTGGAGTTGGCAGCTGTTGTACATGCTCTGAAGATTTGGAGGCACTACTTGATTGGACACAAGTGTGACATCTACACCGATCATAAGAGCCTCAAGTATGTCTTCACTCAGTCAGAGCTGAATATGAGGCAACGCCGATAGTTGGAGTTGATCAAGGACTATGATCTGGAGATCCACTACCACCCAAGAAAGGCTAACTTGGTGGCGGATGCGCTGAGTAGGAGATGTTATGTGAACAAGATCACCAGTCACTGTCTGCCAGCAGAGCTCAGCTTGGAGTTTGAGAGGATGAGTCTGTGATTTGTGGCCAGCATCACAGAGATGACAGTAGAACCGACTCTGGAGCAAGAGATCCGGAAAGGTCAGCTTGGGGATGAGAAGATCAAGGAGATTGTGGAGCAAGTTGCTCTAGGAAAAGCCCCTGGTTTTCGAGTGGATGATCAAGGAACCTTGTGGCATTGGAAGATGATTTGTGTACCCGATGTGGCGCAGATCAAGGATGCAATCCTGAGAGAGGCACATGATTCAGCTTATTCAATCCACCCGAGCAGTACCAAGATGTACCAAGACATCAAGGAGAGATTCTGGTGGTATGGATTGAAGCGTGATGTGGTAGCCTATGTGGCTCTATGTGACACATGTCAGAGAGTCAAGGTTGAACATCAGAGGCCAGCAGGTTTGCTCCATCCCTTGAAGATACCTGAATGGAAGTGGGAAGAAGTTGGTATGGACTTCATCACAGGTCTACCTCGCACTCAGAGAGGTTTTGACTCCATTTGGGTGATTGTGGATCGCTTGACCAAAGTGGCACATTTTCTTCCAGTGAAGACCACCTACACAGGCGCCAGATTGGCAGAGCTGTATATGCAGAGGACAGTGTGCTTGCATGGAGTGCCTAAGCGGATAGTGTCTGACCGAGGTACTCAGTTCACATCACACTTCTGGCAGAAGTTACATGAGTCCATGGATACTAAGCTGCATTTCAGTCCAGCTTATCACCCACAGACGGATGGACAGACAGAGCGGACCAATCAGATCTTGGAGGACATGTTAAGGGCATATGCTCTGCAGTATGGTGTCAGTTGGGACAAGAGTCTGCCCTATGCAGAATTCTCGTACAACAACAGCTACCAGAAGAGTCTGCAGATGGCACCATTCGAGGCTCTATATGGCAGGAAGTGCAGAACACCACTGTTCTGGAACCAGACAGGAGAAAGTCATGTTTTTGGGCCTGAGATACTTAGAGAAGCAGAGCGCCAAGTGCAAGTGATCAGGCAGAACTTGAAGGTGACACAATCCCGACAGAAGAGTTATGCTGATGTCAGGAGGAGGAATCTCACCTTCGAGGTCGATGACTTTGTGTACCTCAAGGTGTCACCGATGAGGGGAGTGAAGAGGTTTAATGTCAAGGGTAAATTGGCGCCTCGTTACATCGGACCCTTCAAGATATTGGAACGGATGGGCGAAGTGGCATATCGGCTAGAGCTACCTGAG
>OAMR01000079.1:2201031-2212128 GCA_900205405.1 Echinochloa crus-galli
ATATGGTGTCTTCTCCACGGACTTAGATGGTACCTCTTCAAGGCGCCTGGCTCACGTACATCGAGACAGCGCGTTCCGTCGTGGATGCCGAGCACTTCGTGCAAGCTCACATGATACGGCGGACGCCTGACGCAACGCTGGCAATGATTTACCGTGGCTATACAACTGAAGTGCCTTTTCCCTGTGCAGCACTAAGGTTGTATACCACGTCAAAACTAACTCTTCAGTTGAGGACCGAGTTGGACGATTCTCCACCTTGGAGAGAGCCCGCTCGGCACAGCGTTGCAGGTGACGGCGAAGTGGGCAGTTCGGCCGAACCGGAGGTTCGGCCGAACTGGCCGGGCACCTCTGCCTTCTCCCTTGGCCGCTACCCTACCTCAACCTCCTTGGACTCCTATAAATAGAGGGGTCACTTCACTTGTAAACACACACCAAGCCAAGGGGCTCATTTCCACTTTCATTCTAGTAGAGTTAGGATAGTTTAGTTGGGAGTTAGAGTTGAGTCGAGCTTTGCCTCGGAGGCTTCGAGTCGTCTTCAGAAGCTCTGATTACCCCGGATACTCACAGTCCGCACGCTTCGACTACGGCCGGGAGTTGTCCTACATCTCCGACCGAAGCCGGGTCATCGACGACCGTACCCGAGAGATTCAAGACACGCTAGCCCGCCATTCTCAGTACCATCAAGAGAATAGCGGGATGGTGGCGTCCATCCAGCATGACGTCCACGAGCAAGCAGAACAGCTGAGCCAGTACCTTTCAAGGCTCAACCCCTAGCAGTGAAAGTCCAAGCTTGGAGGAGGACCCCCACCAGGTATGTCCCGATTTATCCAGCACTTTAATCTTTTAATTTTCCGTTCATTTTCCTTCATGATAATTTGCATTTTAAAAAAAATGAAAATACCAAAAATATTTCCCTTAAACAATATTTCCCTTGAATAAAAATAACTCCCAACTATGCATGGAATGAATCATATGCCTCTCACCTTGGAAATGATGAATAGTTGCTCTGTCATTAATCTTACTAGTACTTTGTTGCAACTAGTTGCAAGTCTCCATTCTCCACTTTCAAGATGTAGAGTAGGCTAGTCCCGTTGGGAGTTAGAGTCAGGGTCGAGCTTCGTTCGGGGTTCCGGAATCAGTTTGGTTAAATTCCACTCTGCTCTTAGTACGGGGAAAATCTCGGAAATTTATGCTTTCAAAATGAAACAAGTTCCTCATTGGTCAAAATACCTACCAGAGCCATATGATAAGCTTAGTTGAAAATTTCTACTCATATGCTGCTTGTTATCTTAGTGAGCTTTGTCAAATTGTTGTGACCTTTGAGTGAAGCTTTCATATTCTTAAAGATCGAGACCCACGTACACACACCACCTCTCACTTGCAATTCCTACACTGGGAGTTAGCAAACATTTTCCATCATCCATCCACAAAAATAAATGCTCCATGTTCTATGAGTTCCCTCTCCAAATATTCTTGATAGAGACATGGGCTATGAAAAAAGAAAAGCATGCCAAAGAAGCATGGCAAAAATAAGAGAAAAAGAAAAGCATGCCAAAGAGCATGGCAAAAAGAAAGAGAAAAAAAGAAAAGCATGCCAAGTGGCATGGCAAAAATATGAGAATAAAAGATAGCCCATGTTCTCGAAAATAAATCAAGGAGAGGGAGTTTCATCCAAGGAGTTCCACCATATTCCATTCCACCATTCCACCATATTCCACTCCATTCATATCCACACACTTGCACGTCTCGATCTTAAGATGTGATTTGTCTCCTCAGAGATCCGGTCTTTGACTTAGCAAAATATAAGATGCATGCATGCCTTCATCCTTTGTCCCTGAGCCACACAAAAAGCCATATTAGATGTTAGGATGAAAAGAAGGCACAAGCCTTTGGTGAGGATTCAAATACACTTGAGTGATTGAGTGTGCCAATGAGGAACAATTTGTAGTTTTCAAAACTTATGAAAAACTCCGAGATGGGATCCTGAAAAGAGTAGAGTGGAATAAAACTGAGTTTAAACTGTTCGTCCTTTCAACCGCCCAAGATAAGGAGATTGCTATAAGCCCCATAGGTAAAAAGGTGATTTGAAACTTTGCCTATGATTCAAGTATTTTTGAAGACTAGTTGTTTATAAAGTTACCTGCAAAAGAAATGACATTGTAGCAACTCCTGATCCACCGAGCCTAAGTTTATATCTTTGCTCGAGGACGAGCAAAGAGCTAAGCTTGGGGGAGCTTGTTGGCGGTCGTTACAACCCAAATCCGACCACCAATACTCGGGAATAAATGAGGTTATATGCAACATTCCATGTACTTAGGTTTTATTTCTAATAAAGTTCCACGAGTTTTGGTGAGTGTCACTTGTGCAGGTACAACTACGACAAATACGCGCTATTGGGGCCGAAAATGACCGAATCGGCCGAACGACTCCGTTCGGCCGGTTACCCCCCTTAGCCGAGCAGACCACCGGGAGTCGTCCACGTCAACAATGACCAAGCGAACACATCACACGACACGTGGGCGACCACCAACTCATCCCGGACCATGCGACACGTCACTCCTGGGCCACTACAACTCGAAGACCACATGGATCAGAACAACTACAGAGCCCAGGAGGCAGAGGCGGTGCACGGGGGCAGGCCTGGGCCTCCAGGCCCGTTCGGCCGAACAGGGCGGTTCGGCCGAACCGCCCCCAGTGCACAACCGCCTTCCAGGGGTGGATCCTGGCCGTGGGAGGCATCTTATATTTTGCTAAGCCAAAGACAGAAGATACTCTTTATCTAATGCTTCCCTGCGGAAATATAAATACGATACCTAGGAATACTCCCGG
Organism: Echinochloa crus-galli; assembly: GCA_900205405.1. Classification (NCBI taxonomy): domain Eukaryota; kingdom Viridiplantae; phylum Streptophyta; class Magnoliopsida; order Poales; family Poaceae; genus Echinochloa; species Echinochloa crus-galli. Next base: position 2,203,861 of record OAMR01000079.1, read on the forward strand.
GTGAAATGCTACATCGGTATCCGTGCGCTTGCGGATTTATATCTGTATCGTAAGAATACCAATGAACACTACTTGCACCATTACTGGGATTGGCAATCCTAATAGTGGACTGTAAGAAGTGTGAACAGTGGATTCAAAATTTAGAGAGTCTGCATGTTCTTTGGAATGAGATTGAAATAAGTTTTCAGAAACACCTTTGCTTTTGTTTGTAAATTACATAGTAATCCTTGCATGCGTTGTAGTTTCATGTTTAGTCCATATGTCAAACACAAATTATGTAATTGTTATTAATATAAGTACTTTATAACATAGTTCAAACCTATACTAAATCACTATTTTATTTGCCTAACAACCAAATAAAAATTCCGTGGAGGACAAACAATGCACTGTTTAGGGATGTGCGTACGTTAGCAGTTACTTTCATACATGCCTCATGGATCGAGATATGATTGTGCTTGGACAAGAAAGCCATTGTCACCTAAGTTTTAGCTATGCTTATTAAACTAGAGGTGTCCATCAAATTTTCTTCACCCGTTGCAACGCACGGGCATATTTGCTAGTTTCCGATAAATTCATTCAACCTCTGGTGAAATTTTGTATAATAATGTTGCTAGGAGTATGCGTACCACATTTGACAAGCAGCTGTAACACCCTAAAATTCATCACATTTAAATTGCAGCAACCCTTTGAATTTTTCTAGGATTTATTAAGGCGTAAATAAAATTTCTAGGATTTAATTGGAATTTCTAGCCTTTTTGTCAATTTAAATATCACATTAAATAATTATTTTAGTCAAAACAAGAGCGGCCTGGACCCTTACATGATAATCATACTTGAACATGATCTAAATCGTGGTAGTTGGAATTTAAATTCTGTTTAAATTCGAATTTGATTTGCTTTTGTTTGAGTTTTAGAAAAGTTAAATAGCCGAGTTCTTTTCTTTTCCCCGGCCCGAATCCTTTTCCCGGCCTGCTGCTTCCCCGCTTTCGGCCCATCTTCGGCCCGCTCCACCTCTTCTCCCGTCGCTCTCTCTCTCTCTCTCTCACTGACGCGTGGGGCCCACGCGTCAGCTTCTTCTTCTCCGCGACGTCGCCGACCCGGACTCCTCCCCGAGTTCGTCTCCGCCGCGCCGCCATGTCCGTCCCCTTCACGCACGCCTAGGTGAGGCCCGAGCCGGTTCCCCGACCTATTTAACTCGGCCGCCGCCTTTGCTATCCCTCCCATCAAGTCGAGCCGCAAACCCGAGCAACCCTAGCGCCGCCGCCGCCGAGCTCAAGCCGCCGTCGCCGATTCGCGCCGCCGCCGCCTCTTCTTCGACCCAAGCGAGTCTAGAGGTTCGTCTCGAAGCCCCACACTTTTCCTTTGCGTTCTCGCCTCAATTTTGGCCGCGCTTCGCGCTCACCTTGCTCGCCGCCGTTCCAACAGCGCCGCCGTCCGCCATTCGTCGCCGGCCGGCCGTTGCGCTCCTTTTCCCTCGTCGAGATCCAGCCCAGTGAGTTCCCCATCCCCTCCTGATGCTCTAGGTCCAACGGTCCACAGCCGCCTGAGCCCCGAGTCAAACAGACCCGTACCGGTCAGCCTTGGATGTTTTGCAAAGAAGCCCTTAAAGTTTTTTAAAATCAACCCGGGGTCCTAGTTAGTTCAAAAATAATTCCAAATAGGTCCTTTTTCTTCTGTTTTAGCCCCTGCAAGATTTAAAATTATGCCCGAGGTCCAAGTTTTGTCTTTTTACATGAAAACCCTCGAGTTTTTATACAAAATTATGTTTTAGCCCCTGGTTTTTCGTAGTTAAGCCCCTGGAACTTTTAAAACTTTGCCAGCAAGTCCCTGAACCTTAGAAAAGCCATATCTTTTGCGTTTTAACTCCGATTTTAGTGATTCTCGCGCTCACGCGTTCGTTGTAACGCGTAGATTAGTTTTGTGCTGTTTTTTGGTGTACTGTTTCTTATTTGTTGTATTGTTTCCTTGCATGTAAATGAGTGATGCGATTAGGAAACGACCCGTTCGAGGATTTCTCTGAAGAACCAACTGTTGGAGAAGGATTTGAGCAGCAACAGAGTTGGGAAGAAGGCAAGTGTATTATGTCATGCAAATGTCCTAATAATTATTAATTTCACCACCCATGCATGTGTCTTAATTTGATGGGTTCCTATTTAAGGATTTGACTAGCCACTATATTTCCTTGTCCCTGAAACTGGGTTATTTAATTAACTTTGATGGTAGATGATGCTTAGCTTTCTCAACTGGGATTGGTTAAATGAACCCCTACTCTATGTGCCATATACTCTTTTAAATAATTAATTGGCAAGATCATATCTTTTTAATTAGAACATGGAGAACCACCCAGCAGAACAGTTTATTTAAGTCTTCCGCTATGACATTTGAGTCAACTCTGAGATTGTAATAAATGCACTATAATACTCTTTCGTTATGCATGGTTATGGATATTCACTTGTGACGTCTACCATATGTGTGTAAACTGATCCTGGCGCACATATGAGATGCACATGGTTTTGCCTTTAAAACCGGGTGTGACAGCAGCCATACGGCAACACATATTACGATGGTGTATCTCTACCTAATTATAAAGCAAGGATTGCTTCCGCGGTCTGCAAGATTGATTTTGTGGTACGTCGTAATTTTATGAAAACCCCCCTGCCTTCTCCACCTTTTGGTCCGTAGTCCGTGAATTCTCTAATTCGGGCCGGACTTGGACGTTGCCGCTGCCAGCCTGCCACCAAGCCGGACTTGAACATGTGGTCGCTGAGCACCGATCGAGACCTTGACCCACACGCCCAGGAGTTTGTCCGCACTTCCAATGGACAGGCACAGGGAGGTGTTGCCTGGTGTTGCCGCCGCCTCCGCAGGTGTCCAGTGAGAAAAGGCACAAGGAGGTGTTGCTTGTTGCTGCCGTGCTGGTGCTTGAGTTTTAAGAAGAAGAAATCAGCTTCGTGGTGCGGCTCTATTCCAGGGACAAAGAAAAGAGTAAGACCTGAAGGGAGCAGGGAGAAAAGAGTTGCAGGGAGATGTTGAGTCGCTGTTTCGTACTAGATCCTATTAAGGGTGTATATGTTCAGCGCTACCATATTTTGACATTTGATTTTTCATTTACTAAGTTTTATACGTTCAAGCTTTAGCATTTATATCTCTATCTAATACTAAAGTAAAAAATATTTTGTCCTTTCCTCACAAAATGCCGACAGGTGGGCCTTATGTTCCTGTTTTCATAATCACGTACATTACAAAGACCAAATATAAGTACGATACGCTGAAATTAAATTAAAACATGCTAAATATATATTCATATAGTCTATGTCCGTAGCAATGCACGGGCACATTTGCTAGTGTATAGAAAAAAAAAGAAACACATACTGTCCTCACAACAATAAAGAAAATAGACTGGCACCGGAACGGCCAATGCACGGAAAAGCTGCATCGCGAAACGTCTGCGTCGCCCCGGCGAAGGGCGACCCGGACGGCCCTACTCCCAGCCGCGCCGCCACTCCTACCTCCGTCCTTCTCGCCGCGCCGCCGCCGGAGCCGGCCGCCGGAAGCCCGCGCGGCTCGCCGGGACGGTGGCGGCGTGGTTTCCCTCCCCCTCCTCCTCTCACGACGATCGCGGACGCCGATGGTGGGTGGAAGACCTCGCCCATGGGGTGCACGCCGTCTTCACCGGGGAGGCCGGATCCGGCGAGTGTACCGGCAGATCGGCGCTCTGGGCCGTGCGTTGGCCGGTCCTCCGGCGATCTGCGCGGGAGTTCGGGTGGGCCGCGTCGTCCAACCCCTTACTCCTTCCTGTTCGCCGGCGCCGGGGTGCCTGGTGCCTTTGCCGGCGCGAGCTGGCTTCCGCGGCGGCGGCAGCCGACGCCGGATCAACCTCGGTCGGATCTGGTGCGGCGCGTAGGGGGCGCATGTTGGTGTTTCGATGCCGGCAAGCGGAGTTGTGTGGCGGCTTTGGCTCGCGCGGCCTCTCTGATGGCGGATCTTGCCATCCCTGTCGGCATGGAGGCTACGGAGTAACAAATCCTATGCCTTCATTGCTCCGCGTCGCTCCCACGGGGGCAACTGGGCGGACTTCGCTAGCAGCCGCGCCGCGGCCTTCCCCATGAGTTGGTGCCATCCCTTTGTCGGTGGAACCTTGCTCCGGGTGGCGGTGTTTCGTCGTCGACGGCCCGCGTTCATCTCGTCTTGTGGTGGCGACGTCCTGAGTGAAGCTGTTGGTGTCCTTCCGGTGAAGGTGACCTGTTCGTTGGTCGGGCACAGCGATGACGGTGGCGGCGGCGATTTGGGCGAAATCCTTGCCTGGCATGTTTTGTCGGGCCGGCGGCGGTAGTTGTGTCCGTGCCACACACCTTGTTGAAGGCACTGCTGAAGTCGTTGGTCAGTCCGTCCCCTGCTGCGCCTGTGGGTGCTCAATAACTGGGTGAAAACCTAGCCTGGTTTCTCCAGGCCAGCGGCGGTAGTGCAGGCGCGTCGTCGAAGTTCTTGTTCGCCGAGGTCGGGCAGTTCTCCCGTGTGGACACCCTTTTCATTATTCAGCTCAGGGCGGAGGTGGCGTTGGATGGCGCAATAGTTCGGATGTTGGTTGGCAGGATGTTTCTGCACCAAGTCTTCGTGTTGTTGCCTTGGAATAAGCATCCAATCTTCAATGGTGGACGATGTCCAATATTTTCGGTTCTTTTTTAAGGGCTGACAATCTTGTTACAACGACTTGTTGTCACGTAGGACTACTAGAGCCCCTTGATGGGATGTAATTTTCATTTTGCTTTTTTGGCTGTAGCCGGTCATGGCCGGATAATATTTTATTCATTATCTAAAAACAAGCAGCTGGCAAATCAGTAACAGCCTGAAGTAAAATGGTTCACAATAATGTATAAAACTACTCCCTCCGTACCGGTAAAGAAAGTCGTTTAGGACAATGACACGGTCTTCAAAACATAACTTTGACTTCTTATTTTTATAAAAATATTTGTCAAAAAATGATACATGTATACTTTTATAAAAGTATTTTTCAAAATAAATCTATTCATATAACTTTTACAATTTAAACTCAACAACTTAAAAGTTATTCATAATTTATATTCCCAAAGTTTGACTCAACCCTTGTCCTAAACGACTTTTTTTACGAGTACAGAGGGTGAAACGAACCGGATTCTCAACGACGAGAATCCGACTCCCTGTACCCTCGAGATAGTCCCAGGAATAGCAGCTATCTCGTACATAACTCATTTCAGTCGAATATCACATCCATACAGAGATAAAAGAGATCCAAACATGACATATATAAAACATAGCGTCTGGTACAAGCCCTCTAGGCTAAATCGACAATAAGAAACAACTACGCAGCGGTAGCTAGATAATCGGGGTCCACTCCACCATAAGCAACCTTGAGCGTAGCGCGCTCCCTTCAGTCGTACCAATCGTCCTGGTTGAACTCACGGTTGGAGTCTTCACCTGCGTACCCAAACTCTGTCCCCAAGGAATTGGGATAGGTCCACGTCACCAACCATATATGCAACAAGCTTTAAAGTGGCCTAGCTAGTAATAAAAATATTCAAGGGAATAAGCCGGGGCTTCCTATGCGCAGCAGCAATAAACCCAAGTTCAACTCAGCACCAACTCCTTTCCTCACCAGAGAAAACACACTTCCCAAAACCACCATCAGCCTCACAACCACATCGGGCTTGTCCTGTCTCAACAGGTTCCCGCAAATATCATCCACCAACGCCTTTCACTCGCTAGTCGACTCAGTGAGCTCCCTCCCCACCTTGTCTCATCAGCAACGCTGGACCAACCTCTCATTACCCAAACCAAGGAAGAGGTAAGAAAGCAGATACCCTGTCTCTTATACACATCTAGATGTGTATAAGAGACAGCCTATGCACTAAAGCGGTAGTATCCAAATAGAGGTAGCCTTCTTCTTGACCAGTGACCACCACCTGATTCTACATCTAAACAAGGCCTTCTTCTTGTTTCTTTTTCTCGTATCCAACAAATTGCTTCAACTCTCCAACCCACTTGAACCGAAAGTGTGTCCACCTAGATGTATTGGCCACTGGTGGACGTACAACCTGAATTGCACGGGTATAAGATAGCAAGTGGTCAAATTCAGATGGCTGGTAGCATTGCTGAGGTGTGCAGTGCAACTTGTTTTGGAGAGGACAATGTTACTTCCCCGGAAACGTAGTAGTACCGTACTTCATCTGGAGTGTACGCTACAAAATCCCTGTATTAGAACAGCCAGAAGATAGTGAAACCGAAACGCGACGATGCTTGTTCTAATAATAATATAGGCGCGTACGTGATCCATCAGCTATTATTCATAACTAAATCATGCGCCTTCAGCTTCGTGCCTGCCGTCACCTTTCCCCCTCCCTTACTCTCCTCGCATCCACCGTAGATTCTTTCTTTCTTCACAGACAATTATGGATGCTGTGATTTTTTGGCCCCTCATATATAAAAGTTACCACGTCAAGATTGGCATAGTCTTTTCATTTCATTACCTAAGAGATATAACTGTTGGTGCAAAATCAAACACCAAAACAACAGGGCTTAGTGATGTTTGTTAGGTCAACTCGCGGAGCTCCTCAGAAGAAAAACGATCACTCGGTTTCAGCAAACCGGACAACCTGATTGTTATAGCATCACCATGAAAACCTACAAACACGGCCGGGGCAGGTGCAACTAGAGTTAGGGTCGGTAGATAAGTAAAACATTCTCAATCGCCATACAGATCAAGGAAGAAGTTGGGGCTGGAAAAGGTATAATAAGGTTTAGGATGTCATCAGTGGGTCAGCCCTATGCTGACGTCATCAGTGGGGTCCGGATGACGTCAACGTTGACCGGTCAATGGTCAACGGTCAGCGGTCAATGGTCAACTGGTCAACGTGGTCAGTGGGCCCCAGCGGTCAGCGACTGGCAGTGGGTGACGTGTGGGCCCCATGCGTCAGCGTTGTTATTCGAAAAAGAAAAAGAGAAAAGCGCTGCTGGGTCGGAGTTGGGCCGAAAGAAAAGTCCAGGGGGATAAACCGGACTTTAGCGCGAACATTAGGCCCACGAAGGCGACGCGGCTGGATCCGGCGCTGTGGACCTGGTCTACCGTGCGCCGTGCGAGTGGTTCACGTGCACCGGGTGTATGGGATCCATTTGTGGCCGACACAGGATTCTCTGCGGGTGCTCGTGCGTGTGGTCGCCCGTGTGGCTTTCCGTCCCCACACGAGTGCGCGCGACGTCGCGGCAAGGGCGCGGCCAGAGTGTGGCGACGACGCTCCGGCGAGGCGTCCCTACGCCATGGTTAGGTTCAAGATGGATCGGGGTTGGCTCGGCTCAACCTCGCGCGTCCACGTGCGGTGTCCTGGCACACCCAGGTCCGCGGCGGCGGCGATTTGGCGAAGGGAAAACTCGCGGCGGCGGCCGACCGGCGGCGCTGGCCAGCGGCGCGGCGGCACAAGGCAGGAAAGGGGCTAGCTTGCGAGCGCGCGGCCATCAGCGACTGCTGGGACGCGGCTAAGTGCGCGTGCGCGGGCACGTGGTTGTCCATGGTCGCGGCACGGCCTCGGCGTGCGTGCGCGGCGAGCAGAGCTCAGCCACGGCTGCCTTGGCTGCGGTTCGGTCGACGGCGGTTTGCAAAAAGGGTTTAGCGGCAACGCCGATGTCCTGCACAGAAAGATCACGGCCACGACACGAAGGTCGGGTCCCAGAGATGGCTGGTTTGGCTGCGGGGTTCGGTCGACGGCGGTTTGCAAAAGGGGTTAGCGGCTCAAGGTCCCTGCAAGATCATGGCCACAACACGAAGGTCGGGTCCCAGAAGATGGCTCGTAAGGCAGCGCTTCAGAACGGCGGCGACATGGCCAAAACAGGGGAGAAGGGAAAGGAAGACGTCGGCGCTCACTTTGGTTCCCTAGACGAACTCAGCAGCTCGGGGAAGACTCGTGGTACGACGGCGATCCTCGTGCTCCGCTCTGGCTCCGGCTTGGCGTCCCCACGGGCGGCGGCGCCCGCGGCTCTTGGCATCGTCGCGGGGAAGCAGCTCCGGCCTTCCTTGCGACCTTCTTGGCCCGGCTCCCTCTTCTCCTCCCTCCACTGCTCTCCTCCTCCCTCTCCACTCCCGACTCGTGGTCAGAAAACCCAAATGGGGGCAGCGCCGGCTCAAGGAGGGAAAGGCCTCCCGGCGAGAGATCTTATAGGGCTCGGCGCTAGGGTTTGCGGCCACGGACGGCGAGATGGATAGCTTGAGCGCCCGCGAACACGCGTCGTCATTGCGACGGG
>OAMR01000079.1:2222626-2246954 GCA_900205405.1 Echinochloa crus-galli
TTTGTCATTTATATCTCGCTTCTACTCACAGTCTACTCCTGTGGTCCTGATCTCCCGTCGTTCATCTGCTGGTCTTCTTGCTTCCATCTGCCAGACAGTTAGTGGGTTGTTAGTAAGTTAGCAAGTTAGTAAGGTAAGGTAAGGGTAAAACATTTTGTAAATAGTTGAGAGATACTGCATATAGTTTTGAAATAGTCCAAGGAGTTTCATATAAAACGAGAGACTCTGTTAGGGCTTCTGTCCTAGGTTTCCATTCTAAGGGTTACATGCTACGGTCAAGTATGGCTCTGATACCAACTGAAACGAACCGAATTCTCAACGATGAGAATCCGACTCCCTGTACCCTCGAGATAGTCCCAGGAATAGCAGCTATCTCGTACAGAACTCATCTCAGTCGATTATCACATCCATACAGCGATAAAAGAGATCCAATCATGACATATATAAAACATAGCGTCTGGTACAAGCCCTCTGGGCTAAATCGACAATAAGAAACAGCTACGCAGCGGTAGCTACATCATCAGGGTCCACTCCACCACAGGCAACCTTGAGCGTACGCGTCCCTTCAGTCGTACCATCCGTCCTGGTTGAACTACGGTCGGGGTCTTCTCCTGCATACCCAAAGTCTATCCCAAGGAATTGGGACAGGTCCACGTCACCAACCATATATGCAGCAAGCTTTGAAGTGGCCTAGCTAGTATAAAAATATTCAAGGGAAATAAGCCGGGCTTCCTATGCACGCAGCAATAAACCCAAGTTCAACTCAGCACCAACTCCTTTCCTCACCAGAGAAAACACACTTCCCAAAACCACCATCAGCCTCACAACCACATCGGGCTCGTCCTGTCTCAACAGGTTCCCGCAAATATCATCCACCACGCCTTTCACTCGATCTTATAGGGCTCGGCGCTAGGGTTTGCGGCCACGGACGACGAGATGGATAGCTTGAGCGTCCGCGGACACGCGTCGTCATCGCGACGGGCCGCGAAGGGGCTGATGGGACCGGCTCGAAGTCACGGGCACGGCGGCAGAGAGAAAGCAGAGCGGCGTCGGCTCGAGCTGGAAGAAAAAGATGACAGGTGGGTCCCGCCTGTCGGTGAGAGAGAAGGAAGACGCGGTGGCGACGCGGTGGGACGGCTGGGCCGCTGCTGGGCCGCAAGGACGGCTGGGCTGGCTCGGGAAAAGAGTTAGGGGTGGTTTTCCAGACTTGGGCTTAAAGATTTGGCCCAACGAAATTAGATAGGGTTTGAATTAGTTTGGCCAATTAGAGTTTGAATTCAAATCTAGAATTTGAATTCAAACCAACCAAAAATCCAATAAAACCAAAATAACTCCAAATCACAACTATTTGGTCCTTAACACTTCAAACAAATTTTAAATAAATTTAAATTTGCCTAAGAGCAAAGGGAGCAATTAGAGAGCAATCTTATATGTTGGTTTGCATGCACAACAATTCACAAAAACAAAAAAAAATTTAAAATCCTCATTTTTGCATTCAACAAATTCTATGGTAATTTTTTTAGGGATGTTACAGAGGGAGTACAGGTTTATCATAAAAAGTCAACAGCTTGCACAACTACATATGACCATGGTCATGTTTGGATCCAAGTGTTAGTGTTAGTTTGGAGCCAAATAACACAAAACTAACACTTTGGAGCCAAACATGTGTGTTAGTTTGGTGTTAATAGGGACTAACACCTCCCAAAAATACTAACACCTCCAAGAGGTGGTAATTGTGTTAGTTTTGGTCGATCCCTCCAAATTTACTCCACTTGCCTCCTCTCTCTCCACACAGGATCCAAAAAAGTGCAAACTAACACAAACTAACACATGGATCCAAACATAAATGGTGTTAGTTTTTTACGTGTTAGTTGGGGGTGCTAAAAACTACCACTAACACTAACACCAGGGATCCGAACATGGCCCATATGACACCTACGAGTAGCAACAACCACAAACTCCACGACGACACATTTATTATTCACTCATATTCGAACATAAACAGAGTGCAGGCTCCATCAATATAATAAGACCAAACGTAGATAATACGAAGACGGGCAAGATAGACTTCAACATGACGCTGCTGCCTCCAGGAAAGAAAAGTTAGCTACTTCCTGATTGGATTGCTCTGCTTTCGAGGAGCTTTATTAAGTCATTAATCTTGTCAATCATCTCCTTTCCGAAGGGCGCATTGTATTTCTGCCTGGCTTTTTCCAGTTTTCCCCACAGTTCATCTGAAACACGTAAATCTAGCTCCCATCAGGTATTAATCATAGAAAGATCTATGTCACATCTCTCACGTACTATGAAACTCTTCCTTCTCACATCAACACATTTAATATCATGAAACCTCCACTGAGACTGACATAAGGCCAGTCTCGGTGAAAGTTTCATGGACACAATTATCTAGAGTGACACATCATCTCAAAGTGTTTGAAACTAGGATGAAACACCCCCCTCTCAATGGGTGTGTTTAGTTCCAAAAAGAGAAAGAGAAAGTTTGGCGAAAATATCACATCGGACACTGTAGCGCATTGTAGCACTTTTCGTCTGTTTGTGGTAAACATTGTCCTACCATGACCTAACTAGGCTCAAAAGATTCGTCTCGTCGTGTACATCAAAACCATGTTTTTATAATGGCTCGCTTTCTTTCTCAAGCTGGAGGTGCCTCTTTGTCAAGGAGCTAAAAGGAGCTAAAAATAGTAACCCTACAGGCCAAACCGTGGATTAGTGACAAGATCAACATTTGGCTGAGTAGTCTCTTATAAATCTCTCCTTTTTGCTTGGGCCTTGGGCCTTATAAACTGTAAATATCTTGTTAATATATATATATCACTAAGCTTGAGTCGGGTTGATGCTGACAAAGGAGAACGGATGATTTGGAACCTTGACGAGCTTGCAATTGCAGAGTCAAAGAGCTAGCTCTTGTACATAATATCTGGATTACCTGTCAGCACGAAGATGTGGTCGCCGCCGCCGGACCTCCGCCACGCGGGATGGGCGGTGACGCGGTCGACGACCTCCCGCTGCCGCCGGTAGTCTTCGTTGCCGTCCTTCTTCCGGAACGCGCCCTTGGTTCCCCATCCGAGCTCCATCTCCGCCGACAGCGTCGCGAAGAAGGGCACGAACACGACATCGGCTTCCCTCCAGTCCGCGACGACCCTCACGGCGGCCGTCGCTGCCGTGCGGAGGGAGGCGAGGAGCCAGTACTCGGCGCTGTACTGCTTGATGAGGGGGCTCTCGGGGTAGGGCGGGTGGTTGCGCGGGGCCGGGTGGTCGGGATCGGAGGAGGCCGGGATGCGGGAGTCGGCGGCGGGGAGGGACCAGTAGCGGTCGAGGAGGCCGTAGTTGAGCGCGCGGGGGAGGTCGGCGACGTAGACCCTGAGGCGGCGGTCGGGTTCGATGGCTTGGAACGAGCTGAGGAGAGGCGGGGTGGTCGGTCGGAGGAGGAAGAAGGAGAGGGAGAGTAGCAGCAGGAGGACGGAGACGGCGAGGGCGGCGAGCCGCTTCATGTCCGCCGCCGCCGCCGGCCAGATCTTGTTGGCCGGAGGAGGCATGCCCGCATCGTCACTCACTTCACTTCCTGGTCGAAGCGCTTCGAACCGCCGACACGGGCTGCCGTGGGTCTCCATTTCTTTCTCCTCCTATGTTTCTCGATCCATTAGCCCATAATGTGTCGGTAGTGTTGCGTGGCCAGCGGCCCAATTGTATGGCCCATTATCAATTGAAAAGCCTTCACCGTCTACTAGTAGAGTGCGCGTGCCGCGTGTATTAAAAAACGTGATAAACAAGCATTTTATCTTTTTAGATTGGATTGAATTTACGTTAGAAAATTTTCAAAACAGAGAATTCTAAAATTTTCATAGTTTCTTAAAAACACAGCAACAAACATTCAACACTTACAATAATTGTAAAGATAATTCAATCTCATATATTTCACCAGCAGACCAGAGGCTTGCATACTGAGAACGAACACCCTTGTCCTATCTGGCTCTTGGTCAGTGACCATTTCTTGAAACTGTTTCCATCTCCATGGCCTGCTGTATCACATATTATTTTTGCAATTGTATTCCATTGATGCAACAATTCAATATATGCATGGTTGTTATCACTCTTCCTAAAGGCAATGCTGCATTTGCACCCTCCCTGAAAATTGAAATGAATTTACACAATGACGCTGCTAGTATTACACTATCCACTACACTGTAACTTCTGAGATGGTGGTAATTTTTTTTATTGGAACGGAACGGAAGGATTCTTCCCCACCTTTTTTCATTGCATAATGAAATTATCATATACTATTAGAACTCTCCACCCCCCCTCCCCCTCTTTGCTCCCCTATGAATTTCTAATCAGCTCACTAGAAAAAAAATTATCTGAAAATCTCTTCATTTTGAATTACTAGTGGGTTTCCTTTTCACCAAATAACATGATGGCTGTTTTCCTTTGCATCTGTTTTGGTAGGAACCCATAAACTTTGTTATTTGACTGATTATAGAATTTATCTGAAAAAAATCATTTTCTCTACTATGGTGACATTTCCTTTGCATCTGCTGGGTTTATAAATACCAAACCATTTTGATATTTTATTTCACTTACCTTAGAAATGATCTGCATTTTATCATATCTGTCGATGTGTTGCAATACCTTTGCATATACTGGGTATTCACCAAGTAACCGAAGCATCTTTGTTATTTCCATTTGCATTTGTGGGGTTACACTTGGTTCAGCCCGAAAGAATTTGTTCTTTGACAGGCCATAGAAAAAATATATGAATAATTTTATTTGAAGCGTGATGTTTGCCTAGTCTTTTCCATCTATGTGGTTTAACTTGGCTATCTGACATTTGAAGTTTTCCCTATTTGGGTACCAGTACTATATATGATGATCATCTCTATCCCATTATGTTCGGCACCAGATGGGTTTTCGTTGAAGGTTTGTCAGAATTTGCTAGATGATGGAATGGTGCTGGAGTGATTTTTCTACGCCTACATCACTAGAATTTGCTTGATGATGGGTCCTAACACAGATTAGTAATTTCAGCACCAGATGGATTGCCAGTAAATGTTAGTATGATATGAACTTTACAATATGAATTTGTCAAAAGTATGTAAATATTCATACTTGTAAATATATGTGATTTTTGAGTGTGAGATCTCATCTGTTTCTAATCACATATTTTCTTGTTGGCAATTTTTCATATGTTATGGTTTTGCTATTTAATTCGATTTTATAAGATGAATATGTTCTGTACCTACTCAGCTCAATAAATATGTAGCTTTAGTAATTAGTACCTACTCATTGTCATACTGTCTTTCTAATGCCAACCGTAGATTTTAATCTGAAGATACTAAAAATCGTGTCAGATCCTTTGGAACATTCGATTTTTCCTGTTGCCTGGAATCTTGTGTTCTGGTTGCTATTTCACATGTGATCTCTAGTACTTGATGGCGATGGTTAAACATATCCCTTTTTGGGTGGCTCCTTGGCTTGGCTATTTTCGGTGGAAAAGTATGGTTAGCTGGTTGGAACTTGGAAGTGAATCTCTCGCTCTCAATCGTTCAGTGATGTGCTTGGTTTTACCTGATGGTGTGATTGTGATCCATGTTTTCTCCTCTCCTACCCATTCTGCATGAGTGCCCTTTGTTCTTTCGATCTGTGATTTGTTGGAGAGGAACGTGGATCTTGAACTTTTGCGTTGGCTGGCTGTATTATCCTGTACGGCTAGGCAAATCTGGTGCCGGGCAGCGACGGATCCAGCAATGTGCGTGGCGGATCTCGGTCTCGGGGAAAGGTATCAAAATTGCTAGAGATCTTATTTGATTTGGTTCGGAAACGTATCAAAAAATTGCGAGAGATCTTAATCATTTGATTTACGTTTGTCTTCTCAATCGATTCTCGCTATACTATGTAATAACACCACGTAGAAATATTTCCAGATCCAAACGGTACAAGTATTTCGATCCAGATCCAAACGGAAGGAACGGGAGGCGTGCTAGCCTGGCCACATTTTCCCGGTGTGTTCCCTCCGCGGGAGCTGCCGGTGGGAGTCCGCCCCCTTGTAATGTGGCCGCGGGCTGAAGCAGCAGGTGGGCGTCCCAATCGGGGAGGACGACGCGCGGAGCGACGCGCTGCTCCGTTTTAACCTGAAGCTCGCGAAGTCTCTGCCGTCGCCTGAGCTGGACTGTCGTCGGCGATGTCGGGGTGTCGGGCGTCGCGCTGGGCGGCCTGGAGGCGAGCCGCATGAGGAGGCCCTCACCGGTCGCTTCGAACTCCAGGCTCCCAAACGTGATCCGGTATCCGCGCGGAAGCGGACCGGGGGACCCCGTGGCGGGTCGGGGCGGCATGGTCTCGTCGCGACTTGCCGTCAAGGGAACTTGTCGGGTGTGATCGATCACAGCGCGCTCCCCTACCTGGCGTGCCACTGTCGGTGCCGGGATCGGTCGGTCAATCCCCGGCGCCTGAACAGAATGCGCTGTGTCCCGTCCCTTGACGGTTGATGCAAGGGCTTAGTACAATGAGGCGGTGTTTATCCTGGTTCCGACCGTGGGGGTCGTACCTCCAGCAGAATGCAGCTTCATACATGATGAGAGGAATTTGATGTGATAGGTGAATAGTGAAGTTTGGATAGAGAATTTTGGAAAGTGATAGGGAACTAAACACACCCAATGCATAATTTTATCAATTCTTAGGTCATATGAAAGACACAAGCTGTCTAGGTAACTATGTACATGGATATTTCACATCTTTCTTCATTTCACCTCTCTCGGCCACATTTCACATCTTTCTTCATTTCACCTCTCTCGGCCACATCATTAAATAAAAATGCTGACCTAACAGTCAATTTATTGTTCATGAAACTCACACTGAGACTAGACCAATACAGGGGTTTCAAGATTTGTTTTTAAGAAAGTTTCAAACGTTAGAAAACTGCTGGTATCTCGGTTGCGGCTACTAGCAAAGAAACACCAAAACAATGAGGAAAGAAGACCCAAAGAACATCAACCTATACACTAACGCGTAGGTCATGATTTTAGAAAAATATAGAAACCGGTTTCATATTTTTCTGAGCTACGGTTGATTTACGCTCTAGAGAGCATGGCGTCGGGCCTGCCATCGTCCTTGACCCTGGCGGGGGACCCATGTCGAGCGCTGTCTTCTGCGGGCGTCGTGGCCGTCCCTGTGTTTGTTCTGTAGCGGTTTCGAGGGGTGCTGCTGTCGTAGTCCATGTCCAGCTGCCCTTCGCTGATTGACCTCGAGGGTGGGGCAGGTGGAGGAAGGACGAGAGTCGGCAGCACAGGACCCGGGTTGGTCGTCGTCGTCGGCCACAGTGCGCGGCGTGCTTCGTTCGCCAGGGGATGGCCGAGAGTTGGCGGACTCGACCTGTCGCTTGCCATCACCTGACCGGGAGTTGGGGGAACAGAGGCGTGGATTGACCCCTGAGAGTCCGCACAGTGCTCTGTACCGCCGCGTGCGCTTTCACAGTGGCGGTGAGGGCGGATGGTGACCGGAGCAGGTGGAACAGTGGGCACTGTGGATGTCTGGCGCGGTATGGGGGAGGATTGCCTTTTGACTTCGGCGCCTGGCTGATGGGGCGGGCATTAATTTCCTTCGTCGGGCGGTGCGCCGAAGCGTATCGGGCGGAGGCTGCTTTGCCGCTCGAGGGGGTTCGCTACCCCCGAGCGAGGCGGAGCTTGTTTCGCCTGCTCGAGGGGGCTCGCGACCCTCGAGCGAGGCGGAGCTGTTTGGCTCACTCGAGGGGGCTCGCGACCCTCGAGCGAGGCGGTTGCACCGGAGTGCTTGCAGAAGGGAGCCCACAGGGTCCATCGTGCAACCACGGCTTCTAGGCAACACGGCTCGTTGCCAACGACCGGGGAGAAGGCTGAAGCACATGACAGCACAAGTGCACATACGTTCCTGGCCTGTGACGATGTGTATGAGGGTGCACAGAGTGACAGGAAGGAGAATTGGGAGCTTCTGCAGCACGGTGTGGACCTGATGCAAAAGAGAAACAGAGGGGTCTGAGAGAAGGAAGATTTGGCTCGCCTACCTGCGGAAGAGGAGCAGGGAGATGCTGACTTTGCTGACGCCGCCGGATCGTCATGGTGCTGGCCATCGAAGCAGCACAAACTGCAAGGTGCAGTCGAGCACGCCGTCCTTCACCCACGCCATGGCCCCCTTCGTCCTCAAGCTTATCCTCCAAGTAGTCACGTTGAAGGCGAAGCCAGAGTGTTCGCACGAGCTCCTGCCGGCGGCGCCGGAGCAGCAGCGGGGAGCGACGCTGACGAACCTCACCGCGCCGGGGCGGCAGTACTGCATGCGAGACCAGTCGCTGTTGAAGTGACTTGTCCTCGGCGGCACGTACTGTAGCCTGGGGTTCTCGCTTCTCTTCCATGTCGCAGCGCAGGAGGTCATCGAGGTAGTCGACCCAGCACATTAACTGGCCGCCGTCAGGCACGGCTGCGTCGATGTCCCGGCACCGCGGCGGCAACTCGCCTCTGGGCTCCTCATCGTGGTGCACGATCGGCACCCACTTGAGGTCCCAACAACCGCCGCCGAGGCCGGAGTGGATCACGCACAGCTCGGCGTTGTCGCATCTCGCATGACGCGTCGTACGTGACCAGGAGCTCGCCGCCGCCGCGACGGCGGCGGAGGAGGCCGGTGTCGTTCTGGACCAGGGGCAGGTTTCCGCGGCCCGGGGCTGGTGGTCGGATCCCGGCGGGAGCCCTCGTCGCGCTTGAACTGGAGGAGCAGCCGGGGCCCGGGGAGGATCCACAGCGACGGTGGCCGGGCGGCGGCGGCGGCCTCGCTCGTACATGAAGTAGTCGATGGTGGGGGTAATGATGGAGGTCATAGCCGTCGCGCTTCTCCGACACTTTCGCCACGATAAGAATGTATGGCATCGTTGTGGGCGGCGCCGATGGGCCTTGGAGAAATCTGTGTCTCCGTGGCCGGTCAGACGAAGTGCCTGACGGAGCTCGCCGGCGGCGCGGCGAGGCTGAACAAAGTGCATGATACAGCCGTGGTCGATCCTGGCGTCGTCGGCGGCGCCATCCTTGCTGTTGATGTAGTTGTTCAGTATCACACGGGCTAGCCGCCGTCGGCCGGATCAGAGACCGGGTTGCCTAGGGTCGCAGCTTTGAATGAGATCGACCGCAGGGTGGCTGATCGAGTTGCCGGTGCGTGCTCTGGTCCTGCAGCCGGCGGATAATGGAGCAACGAACCAGGGCTAGGGACGAACCCGTTTTCTTTGATCCTACGAACCGCCAGATGAAACTCCTATCCCGGACGATGGCCAGGCACGGGGCGCGGAAATGCACTCGCGAGGAAGAGAACGTGGAAAGTGGGGAAAATCGGTTTTTTGGCAGAACAACAACGTCGGCGCGGTTATGACACGACCGTTATATATATATATAGTAATACTATACCCTACCCTGGGTACTATTCCGTACCCGAGACCCCCGGTCGAGCCCAACCGAGCTCCCACCGCGTCTGGTTTTCTAGCTTCCTCCGTACGTCCGAATAAAATAGATCTGGAAACTGAAAAGCGGCGGTTCCAAATTTCGCACCCAGCTTCTTTTTTCCGGCTCAGGTGAGATGGCGACCGGCGAATCATACACCTCCTGGCCGGCCGCCGTCGCTCCCTCGCCGCCGCTCCCTCTTCCCCTACCGCTCTCGCCGGCCGCGACGCTCCGCCACCGCGGCGCTCCGACGGGCGTGCGGAAGAAAACAGGTGCCCGCAGCTCTCTACCCTCCACTCCCGCCTCCCCTGCGCCCCTCTGCTCGGCGAGACGACGACAGCGACGAGCTGGCCTCTACCACCTTCCTGCTCGCCCAATCAGGAATGGCGGCGAGGTGCACCCTGCCGCCTCCTTCTGGATCTGTTCTGCGGCGGATCCGTCCACCACGCCGCGGCACCCCGTCCGGACTCCGGACCGGCCTCATGCGGCGATCTGCGGCCACCCCAGCGCACCTCCCTCCCTCTAGCAAAATCCTTCAGTCGACCCTGTTAATTAGTATGACTTTTATGCCTCGCCGCGGCCCACTAAGCTAAGCTGCAGTGGGCCATTCTGAATTTTAGCCCAGGACGGAAGGTGGCAGAAAGCCCACACACAAACGCTGGCGCGTGACCTAGGCCGGGAATGGCAATGGCAATGGCAACGACAGTCAACAAGGGGTCCGCTCGTTTGAGGTCAGCTTCCACAAGAGGCACAACGACAGTCTGATTGCAGCCATGGCCAACCATCTCAGGTTTGACATATATGATCTCGAACTGACTGAGGTCCAAAGCAACTCAGATCTCAGGAGGCTTCTCATTGGCATGAGCAACCAATCCATAATCGTGGCTGAAGATATTGACTGCTCCATCGAGACGAGACAACCGGAGGAGCACAAGTTGAAACCTGCAGAAGAGGAAAACGAGGAACAAAAGGTAAGTTTGGAGTCAGAACGCATCATAACGGCAAACTCCTACCTCATTGATTCTACAACTTCCTTAATTACCTACGCAGGTTATGCTGATCACAATGTGTATGTTGTGCACAGGTAACACTATCTGGGCTGCTAAACTTTGTTGATGGGCTATGGTCAGCAAGTGGGGAAGGAAGAAGCGGCTTGACCCGGCACTGCTGCGGCCTGGCAGTATGGACATGCACATCCACATGGGCTACTGCACTGCAGAGTCTTTCAGAATTCTTGCCAGCAATTATCATTCTGTCAACTACCAAACCACATATCCAGAGATTGAAGAGTTGATCAAGCAGGTGACAGTGATGCCTGCAGAGGTTGCTGAGGTTCTAATGAGGAGCGACGATACAGATCTTGTGCTCCAGGGTCTCGTTGACCTCCTTAAGTCAAGAATGGAACATGGTGATGAGATCAAGGCTGGACACAAGGATGAAAATCACAAGATGGATGAGAAAAATGGTGGCAGCGATGGTGAAGAAAAATAAAACATCAGACAATTGGGAGGCGTACAGGGTGATTACCCCGATGGTTAGGGGACCCCCTGGGTTTGTCCCCGACAGTAGCCCCCGAGTCTCTGGCGGATTGAGGTTCAGTCGGGCAGAGGCTGATGGTTTCGCAGGGTCGTTCCCAGGCCTCCTGTGGGGACTTATTCCTTTCTGATTATGCACGTTCTTCCGTGGGGCCGCGCGAGCGCACCCGCGGGTGTAGCCCCCGAGCCCTTTGGAGGAGTGGATTCACTCGTGCAAGGGCTTTACTTTGTGTCGGTCGCTCTGCTTCCTACGCGGTGGGGATGAGACCGAGCTATGCTGAATTTGAGGGGCGGGCCCTGTACGGTTTCGAAGCGTTTTGTGCACGGGAGGATATGTTGCAGGGAGCCCCCGAGCTCCCGGCCCGTGTGGAGGCGATCGGAGGGGCTACCTGTCTTTAATTTTCGACCCTCCTTACCCCTTTTGCGGGGGAGAGGGGTGAGGTCATCCGCGCAACCCTCGAATTGGGCAACGTACGCGGATACCTCAGTGAGCTGTAAGCGGGTAGTTCAAGTGGACGTCCGTGCCTCGTTCGCTAGGGGTCGGCTCGTGGTCCGGAGACACGTCCATGTAGCGCTCGCAAAGGTTTGCTAGGTGGGGCTCGGTCCCTTTCGACAGGGACCCTAGCGCCACACAGAATGCGCTGTGTCCCGTCCCCCGACTAGCTGCCTTTGTCTGGCCTTGAACACGACAGGAGCGCCCCCAAAACTTCGCGTTTCGGGGTAAAGTCCGTTCGACACGCCCGAATCGTCCCTGACTCTATTGATCTGGAGCGCCTGTCGAACCCTTTCGAGGGCCAGGCTTCGTACTCCTGATCAGCAGGGCCTTGCGTAAGATGCAGGTTGCTCCCGAGCAACGGGCTCGAGGCTTGGCCGAGCGCGATTGGCGGCCTCCGCATTATTCGGTCTGGGGCGCCCTTTGAACCTTTTCGAGGTTCGGGCTTCGAATCCCTGATTAGTTGCGTCCGTGCCTCGGGAAGGAGGAGCGTTGCAGCTTTACCTGGGGGGAACCCAATGGTTGGGTCGTTTCGGCTCCGCGGGCCCGCGCACAACTGCTGGCGGGTGTGGGCGGGGCTGACGCGTCGCAGAGCGGGCGAGATGGGCGTAGTGGGCGCGCCTTTTTAGGCGGACTCGGCGCACGCGCGGGAGAGGCGAGGCGACGGGTAGTTAATGCATCGCAGGCGCGCCGTTTCCGCTTACCGTGTTGACGCAAAATCTGCAGGTCGCGCCAATGCACGCAGCAAGCCGAATCAGCTGGCTTCAACACGTGGCCCTGGCTTTCGAATTCCGGAGGCGTGCCAGTCAGTTTGCCTGAAAACATCGATGACATTGACGCCTCCATTGATCGTCTTGATGGCCATGGTGCTGCCATTGCCGCTTCCATTCATCCCCAGTCTGTTTTGAACAGGCTCTTCCAGTAGTTTGTACTAGGGATTTATGGAATTTCGGCAATAAAACTTATCTTTTGTGATCTTGCATGAACATCTGATGTAGTATATTTTTGTGCTAAGGGCAATACATTCAGTACTGGCCATTTTTCTTTTCCTCCAATGTCTCTGTCAATTTCCTTCTAAAGACGACTTCTTCCCGAATATCGGCTGTTTGGCAATTTAATATATCAATCACCGATCGATTTCAACACTGTGATAATACCTTTTCAAATATCTTCCATTTATAGCAGAATCAAATTCTTCTCCCAATAATGTCTTCAAAATATATGCATTTCCAGGCACGCATCTAACCACTCTGAAAGGACCTTCCCAATTTGGAGACCATTTGCCGAATGCTGCATATTTGGTTCCAATCGGCAATAGCATGGGTTTGTATTTATACCCAGGTCTTGATACAACTCCTAGTCGGACACGACTACAATACTTGCCTCCAAAAATAAACGATGAATCTTCGTGTCCATATCGCGTTTCTTGTTCGAACCGGCCTTTTCCTTGCATTGATCCACGTCATCACGCCTTCTTGAATGTTACTTCTTTTCGCCTGCGGAATAACGCCTCTGCCGAATGATGACGCGTTCCCGACCGCAGAGTGCCTTTGCCGAATGCTTCAGAGAAATTCCCTTAGCCGAATGGCATCCTTCCACCAAATTCGGCCCACATGTCAGCCTTTTCCTGGTGCTAATTTTTGGTGTTAACACATGCCCCTTCAATTTCGGGATAAAGGATACTTTTATCTCGGAATTGACCAGGAATCCCCAACACTTCAAGCTGAATCTGTTCGATATTCGCTTTCCGCTTCCGAATCCCCAGAGTGCGCCTTCCAAATTCAAACCCTAGTTCGTTGCATCTTTCGAGCTCCAATCTTCAAATGGCGAACCAAGATCTTGTTCTCCAGGTAAGCTCCAACTCCTCAAGCACATTCGGCATTCTTCGTTATCACGTGTTTCCCTTTTGCAAGTCAGCTCCATCTATTATGTTCCCTATCGACCGAAGTCCAGCGGCATCACCACTTTGCCGATTCTTTATTACTGACCAACCTCCTGCTTATTTTGCCGAATGCCCTTTCGTCTTCTTATTGGGCCCACCTGTCATCTTCAGTACCTTGGAAACATACGCGCGTCATAACTGCTTCATCTGCCGACTCGCCCTTCAATGCACTCCTCGACGGCCCTTTTAATCTGCCTTTCCACTCGGTTTCGGCCAACGTTTTCCAGACTGCCCTGCTTTAATCTTAGAGCTCAAAGAACATCCTTTCCTCTTCTCATTCATCATCCAATCCAGCCTAGAAAATGTCTTCTGTGAGCAGCAGGCAAAATTCCGAGCCTGGTGCATCTAGCACCTCTAAGAGGAGGTTATCTTCTTCTTATTCCATTTTATGATGATAATGCAATCATTCTTATCTGGTTTGCCCTTACACAGGAGAGTCGATGATGATCTTCCAGAGTACCTGATTCATCAAGTTGTCAACTTTCAACTTATCCTGGAAGATAAGAATCAAGAGATTGATCGAATTTCCAGAGAACGTGACATTGCTCGGAAGCGAGCTGCTGGTGAGTATCTTTTTATCTCCGATCTCGTTTTTCCTTTTCGCCTTTGCTCACTCTTTCTTTCAGCTCTGGAAAAACAGCTTCAGACTCTAGAAGCAGCCGTCGCCAGGCTTGCCCTTACGGCCAATGCCACAGGTAGGACGGCGGTGAACAATATCAACCAGATCCTTCCTGATATCTCCAGGGCCGGTATGGGTTATGGTGCAGCACTTGCCTTCAACGCCGCGCGGATTCATTCCGGCGTCGATTACAGTAGATTCGACGTTTGCGAGCGGGGCCTGGAGCATGAAGTAGAGCACTCTGTGCACGTACTCATAGCCGATTAACGAGAAACAGAGCATGATAGATAAATAAAAGGGTGAAACATGATCATAAATTCGCAGTAAACAAAGAATGCATAGGCCGAAAGCAGCACCCGTCAAGCATGATAGCAAACAAGTTAATCCACCGCATGATACGACTTGTTTGAGACCACACCACTAATCAGATTAGATCAATCCACCGCATGATACAATCTAATCGTGAAAGGCTAAAAGCATTCATTGTCCAATGCAAACCCACGAACACACGTTCACTCGTGAGAGCACTACCGAATGCGGCTATTTAGCCGAATCGGGGTCCATGGCGAAGGAACAAGCCTAATCGGTAAAGGTAAATCTATCAGATCGAATCGAATTCTAATCCACCGGATGATTAGCTCTAAGACGACCCAAAAACCTGCATCTACCGCATGATACCCGGTTCTGTCAAGATCTACACGACACCGACAAGCTCGGACCCGCGACACGTGGCAACCTAGATCGGTTTCGGATTCGGCTATGAGGGGATAAGTCGTCGCACCGTAAAGCAGAGCCGATTCTAGCCGATCTAGATTGGGCAAAGGTGTGTTGCATGAATTAAGCACATGGTAAAAACTTTCAATCTTCCCTTTTCTCCAGATGGAACAGCATTCACCATGTTAACCGAGAACCCGATCATATTCTGAGGGAAAGGGTTACTGTCCAGTTTCATTTTGTTGTCGAATTTCAAATGTCCTTCCTGGATAGCTTTCTGAATCCTCATCCTAAAGACTCTGCAATCGTTAATGGAATGAGAATTTTTATCATGAAATCCACAGTACCTCTTGTCTTTGACTCCATCAGGCCGAAGCATGGAATGCCCTTCTGGCAATTTGATTCGGCCTTCTATCCAATCCGCGTATTTACATGGCCGAATGAAATTTGCATCTAGTAATCTTTCAATCTCTTTTTTCACATCGGCCAACACTTCTTCCTTGTAGATTTTTCGGGGTGGTTGCTTGTAAGGTCTGTAACCAGGTTTGATTGGCAACCGATGCTCAACAATAGAACGGTCTAGACCAGGCATCTCCGAATAATCCCAAGCAAAGCAGTCCTTGTATTCTTTTAACAATGTTACCAATTTTTCTTTGAAAACCGAATCCAAGTTAGCACTGATAAATGTCGGCCTTGGCTTGTCACCATCTCCGATGTCCACTCCTAATAACCCATTTCATTCGATAAGCCGATTGATGTGCTCCACATAATCCATCGTGCACTTCACCTATCAGCTTTTTTGCTTCTTCTTGATTTAAGCATTGTAACAACACTCCATCCAATGATTTATAAAATAATTTATCATCAAGAAGAACGAACTTTATAGCTTTATACCTGAGCTTTCTAGAGACCTTTCGGGATGGATCTTCCAGATAATCAACAATCTCTTTTCTCCAATCGCCTTCCGCAAGATTATCTCCGAAAGTATATACATCAGCAGCAAACAACTCCTGATTTTCTCTGTATCCTGATGCACTTTGGGCCAATCTATTTGCCTCTCCATTATCCCCTCTAGGAATGTGTCGTAGAATTACTGACCGAAAGCTCTTCAATATTTCTTTGCATTCTTCATAGTAATTCCTCAAGGTATCACTTTTGAACTCATATTCACCATTCAATTGCTTTATGACCAATTCTGAATCTCCAAAAATTTCAACCGCAATAAGCTCGCTGCCCTGACCAGAACCCAAGAAGCTGATAAAAACTTATTAGAGAACATTAGCAATATGATATCGAATGCCAAAAATGTAATCTCAAAGTTCTTGGGTGTGTGAATTATGTTTGATAGCCGAATGTTTTATTAACCCTGTAATCTTGTCATCCTTTCAACTCTGTTTTTCTTTCATTCGGCAAAGTTGGCCATAATAGTACTTAGACCCGAAAACACTTCAACTATGACATAGCCGAATTCCATCCAGTCAAAGCCGAATACGACTCGATAAGAATCCCAAACGACATGAGAACCGATCGGCTGGAAAATCCTTTCCACCTTCCGAACTCTTCGGAATACGTGCCACGATCTTTGGCCATGATTTCCTCTTCTGTCAACATTTGTTCTGAAGGCGATTTCTTCCCGAAAATCGGCTGTTCGGCAAATTAATATATCAATCACCGATCGATTTCAACACTGGGATAATACCTTTTCAAATATCTTCCATTTATAGCAGAAGCAAATTCTTCTCCCAACAATGTCTTCAAAATATATGCATTTCCAGGCACGCATCTAACCACTCTGAAAGGACCTTCCCAATTTGGAGACCACTTGCCGAATACTGCATATTTGGTTCCAATCGGCAATATCGCCTTCCAGACTAAATCACCTTCTGTAAATTGCTTAACTTTCACCTTCTTATTGTAATACTTAGCAACTCGCATTTTATTCTTCTCAATATTCTCCAAGGCCCTGAGACGAATCATATGCAAATCTTCTAATTCATCCATCATTAAATCTTTATAATCTTTAGAACTTAAATCCTTTTGCAACTTTATTCTCCTTGAGTCTAATTGTATTTCCCATGGCAAGATAGCATGATGCCCATACACCAACTCATAGGGAGACGTCTGTGTAGCCCCATGTGGAGCCATTCGGTAAGCCCATAAAGCCTCACTGAGTACCGAATGCCACTTTCTCGGCTTCTGATCAATCTTCTTCTGTATAATTTTAATCATAATCTTGTTAGAAGCCTCTGCCTGACCATTAGCTTGGGCATAATAAGGAGAAGAATTCAATAATTTGATGCCCATACTTTCAGCAAAATCTCTGAATTCTGAAGATGTAAATTGAGTCCCTTGATCAGTGGTGATTGTCTGAGGAATCCCAAATCTGTAAATGATGTGTTCTTTAACAAATTCAACCATATTCTCCGACGTCACCTTCTTTAATGGAATTGCCTCAACCCACTTGGTAAAATAATCGGTTGCCAAAAGCACAAACTTATGCCCCTTGCTAGATGGAGGATTTATTTGGCCAATCAAATCTATTCCCCATCCTCTGAATGGCCATGGCTTGACAATGGGATTCAAAACCGATGCCGGAACTCTCTGAATATTTCCAAATTTCTGACAGTCTTGACATCCTTTATAATATTCAAAACAATCTTCCAACATTGTCGGCCAGTAATATCCAGTTCTTCTAATAACCCACTTCATTCGGTAGGCCGATTGATGTGCTCCACACAACCCATCATGTACTTCACCCATCAGCCTTTTTGCTTCTTCATGATTTAGGCAATGTAACAGCACTCCATCCAGGGATTTATAATACAAATTATCATCAAGAAGAACAAACTTTAAAGCTTTATACCTGAGCTTTCTAGAAACCTTTCGGGACGGATTCTCCAGATAATCGGCAATCTCTTTTCTCCAATCACCTTCTGCCAGATTACTCCCGAATGCATATACATCATTAGCAAAAACTTCTCGAAGCTCTTTATAACCTGATGCACTTTGGGCCAATCTATTTGCCTCTCCATTATCCCCTCTAGGAATGTGTTGTAGAATTACTGACCGAAAGCTCTTCAATATTTCTTTGCATTCTTCATAGTAATTCCTCAAGATATCACTTTTGCATTCATATTCACCATTCAATTGTTTTATGACCAATTCTGAATCTCCAAAAATTTCAACCGCAATGGCCTTTGCTTCTTTCAAATATTGGAGCCCTTTGAGCAATGCCTCATACTCAGCTTGATTGTTAGTAACAGCAGATTGAATAGGAACAGCAAACTCAAATGTTTCTCCTTTGGGTGAAATTAATAAGATACCTGCTCCACCACCTTTGTTGCATGAAGATCCATCGAAGAATAACACCCAAGGAACAATGTTAAGCAAATTTATCGATGTATCATGATGTTCAGTAATGAAATCGGCAATAATCTGTCCCTTAACAGCCTTTGCCGATTCAAACCTTAACTCAAATTCAGACAAAGCTAAAATCCATTTGCCAATCCTTCCGTTCAAAATCGGCATAGACAACATGTGTTTTATCACATCAAACCTTGAATACACAATGCATTCGGCATGTAGTAAGTAGTGCCGAAATTTTGTACAGGAGTAGTAAACACATAAGCAAAGCTTCTCTATAGCCGAATACCTTGTCTCTGGATCTAGTAACTTTCGGCTAAGGTATGCAACTACTCTTTCCTTCCCTTCAAATTCTTGAATGAGGGCCGATCCAATAGTTTGGGCATCGGCCGCCACGTACAACTTAAAAGGCTTGTTTAATTGTGGAGGCACCAATACTGGTGGCTTCTTCATGTACTCTTTTATTTCATTAAAAGCCTTTTGTTGTTCGTCACCCCATACA
This sequence comes from Echinochloa crus-galli, assembly GCA_900205405.1. Classification (NCBI taxonomy): domain Eukaryota; kingdom Viridiplantae; phylum Streptophyta; class Magnoliopsida; order Poales; family Poaceae; genus Echinochloa; species Echinochloa crus-galli. Next base: position 2,241,256 of record OAMR01000079.1, read on the forward strand.
AACTTTTGATCCTTCTTTATTTTCAATAGTGAGGAAAAGGGCAACACCTTTTGTGACAAGTTTGATATGAATCTTCTCACAAAATTTATCTTGCCAAGCAGTGATTGTAGCTCTTTAAGATTAGTTGGAGGAACAATTTCATCAATTGCCTTCATGCTTTTCTTACCAACTCCTATTCCTCCTTCATGTATCAAAAATCCCAGAAACTCTCCAGCCGAAACTCCAAAAGCACACTTGTTCGGGTTCATCTTAAGCCCATGCTTCCTGGTGCATTCTAGAGTTTTCCTTATGTCGGCCAAATGAGACTCATGATCCAGTGACTTGATCACTACATCATCAATATATATTTCCACAATCTTGCCGATCAACTCATGAAAAATATAATTCATAGCCCTTTGATAAGTTGCACCGGCATTTTTCAATCCAAAGGTCATGACAACCCATTCAAACAACCCTATGTGTCCAGGACACCTGAAAGCTGTCTTTACTATATCTTCCAATGCCATATAAATCTGATTGTATCCTGCGTTACCGTCCATGAAACTGAGCACTTTGTATCCAGCAGCAGCATCGACCAACGAATCAGCAATAGGCATTGGATATCCATCCATGGACGTAGCCCTGTTCAGATCTCTAAAATCTATACAAACCCTCATTTTTCCATTTTTCTTATAAACAGGAACGATATTAGAGATCCAATCTGCGTACTTACATGGCCGAATGAAATTTGCATCTAGTAATCTTTCAATCTCCTTTTTCACATCGGCCAACACTTCTTCCTTGTAGATTTTTCGGGGTGATTGCTTGTAAGGCCTGTAACCAGGTTTGATCGGCAACCGATGTTCAACAATAGAACGGTCTAGACCGGGCATCTCCGAATAATCCCAAGCAAAGCAGTCCTTGTATTCCTTTAACAATGTTACCAACTTTTCTTTGAAAACCGAATCCAAGTTAGCACTGATAAATGTCGGCCTTGGCTTGTCACCATCTCCAATGTCCACTTCTTCCAATTTATCGGCCGACACAAATCCACGTCCTAATTTTCCATCAGTTCCATCAATTGGATTCTCCATCAAAAATTACTATGAGAGCCGACTGCTTCGATCGGCTGTTGATCACTGCTGGCTGGTGCAACAGGACCTTCTCCCCAGTCTTTGCCTGAGAAACAATCTATGCCTTGATACTCCCAAAAAGCTGGTTCCATATTTGCCACGCTTATTGAATCATCTGCTTGGACAATCTCCACCTCATCATCTATCCACTGAATGAGCTGTTGATGCATGGTTGACGGGATACAGCAATTTGCATGAATCCAATCTCTTCCAAGCAGCAAACTATATGCCCCTTTGCCCTCAATGACAAAGAAAGTTGTGAGCAGCACTTTGGATCCAATCATCAGTTCTACATGAACACAGCCTTTGGTGTCTGAAGGATTTCCAGCAAAATCATTTAGAATTATGCTCGTTGGTGTTAAATCCCCAGGGCCCATGCCAAGCTTCCTAAATGTAGTATATGGCATCACATTCACAGCAGCTCCACCATCGACGAACATCTTGGTTAAAGGCTTCCCATTGACAAATCCTTTCAAATATAATGGCTTCATATGTCGATTCTGGATTGGCTTTTCAAAGACAGCTTGCTTATTGAGCATCAATTGTGCCATTAGCTGTTCGACTTCATCTACCTCTGACAACGCTTCCTCCTGCACAACTTGATCAGTGGGAGCCATAAATTCATTCGGCAAAAAGCATACCATGCATGTAGGAGCCGAATGACCATCTTCTTCAGGCTTGTCCTTTCGACGCCATATTGATTTCATCTTAGGCCTTGCTTGCTTTAATTCTTGATTCCTCAAACGTTGTACTCTTCTCTTTTGGCTTTTCCTCAAGCCAGGTGGACACCATTGTCCTTCTTGCCAAACATAAGCATGACCTTCTTCTTCTTCATGATCAACCCACCTGTAATCAGCATGCCTCTTTCTTGGTTGATCATCAAAACGCCGATCATCACTAGGATGCATCCTGCCAATTCTTTCATGGACAGATCGGCGATTGACAGTTTCCTGCCTATATTCATCATACCTATCATTGCATTCAGGACAATTATTCCATGTGGGAAGCTTCAAACCTTCGTTCCAACAGTGTCTGAAGAATGCACACCCCCAATGCGCACGTTCCTGCTCTCGAGCATACTCTTCTTGTTCCTCCCTATATCTTTCTTCCTCGTATCTCCTCTTCTCCTCTTCACGTCTATGCCTTTGGTAACGCTCCTTTTCTTGCTGACGTTTCCATTTGTTAAGGAGGATACGTGTAGTGACTCTAGGCTTGGAGGATTTCCCAATTTCAAATTGATCATTCGGGAAGCGAGAGTCTTTCTTGCGAATCTGTTCAATTGTGACTTGCCGAGTAGGATCAACTGAGCCACTTTGTTTTGCCTTCTCTGAAGTTAAAACTTTCATCTTCCCCTTTTCTTCAGGTGCAACAGCATTCACCATGTTGATTGAAAACCCAATCATATTCTGAGGGAAGGGATTGCTATCCAATTTCATTCTGTTGTCAAACTTCAGGTGCCCCTCTTGAATAGCCTTTTGAATCCTCATTCTGAAGATCCTGCATTCATTAATGGAATGAGAATTTCTATCATGAAACCCACAGTACCTCTTATCTTTCACTCCATCGGGCCGAAGCATAGAATGCCCCTCTGGCAATTTGATTCGGCCTTCTTTCACCAGGAACTCAAACAATTTGTCTGCCTTAGTCACATCAAAATCATATGTTCCTTTCATCTGTTTGATCCATCTTTGAGTCATTGTAACTGGTTCTTTGCTCCACACTATCTCTGCTGCAGCTATTTCCTCGCTATCTTCATACTCATCTTCTTGATCTGCTCTTTCAAGGAATTGGTTATAGATGTCAGCTACATCATTATTTTTAGCAAATCTGACATCTTTCTTGAAACCATATGCCTGGTTACTCATCAAGGCCAATCTGTGCGACAACTGGCCCAAATCATCAAACTCCATCCCGAACAGCTTCTCCCGAATGGCAGGCAGCATGCCAGCTACAGCCATACCAGCCAGCTGGTCATCAGGTATGTTCAGAGAAAAGCACATACTCTTAGTTTCCCTAAACCTCCTGAGGAACTCTGTAGGTGTTTCATTATTCCTCTGCCTTAAGCTGGTCAAATCAACCAACTTTTTCTCGGTACTGCCAATGTAATAATGAGCATGGAATTTCTGTTCCAGGTCCTTCCAAGTACAGATCGACTGAGCAGGCAAAGAAGCAAACCATGTAAAAGCTGAACCCGTCAGTGACAAAGGAAAGTATCTAATTCTGAAAGCCTCATCTGCCGAAGCCTCTCCAAGCTGCATCAGATATCGAGCTATATGTTCCACAGTACTTGTATCATCTTGTCCTGAAAATTTAGTAAACTCTGTAGGCACCTTGACTCTATTCGGCAATGATACCCTTTGGTACCATTCAGGGAAAGGAGACGAGTACATGTATCCCTGATTTTTAGGCTTCAGACCGAATTGATTTTGCAATACATCGGTCATTTTTTGCACCATGAGGTCAATACTGGTGTCTTGATTCCCTGGTCTCCCAGCAAGCATACCTGCAGTACCAACATATCCAGGATTCGGGAGAGCGTCGATAGCATTGTAATCCATAAACTCTGAATATCCGTTTCCATATAAATCCCTCTGCAGTCTGTTGTTCAAGGGAGATATCTTGTAAGCAGAAGCAGGCGGATTCCCTGTGGTGCCGAATGCCATATCACCGTATGTGCGAGTTTTCGGCAGTGCAAGCTGAGGATCTTGCCGAATCGGTTGACCATTTGTATCTTTAGTACCAGAACCTCCAGTTTCATCAGCATTTCCTTTACCATGTGGTTTCTGAACTGGTGCTTGAACATTGAAGTATGTCGGGCCACCCAATTGCCCATGTGTCTGCTCAAAGGGTTTATCCACATGCTGACCAAAAATGCTTATCATTATATGCCGAAAACTGTTTAAGAACGCAGCATTGTGATTGGTCATTGTCTCTCCCAAAGCTTTGTATAACAAGCCCGAGAATCTCTCCCTCTCTTCTTCTTCAGTAAGATCAGATTGCCCAGGAAGGAGAACTCTTGGCAGATCGGACTTGAGAAAAGGTGCACCACTCCTGTTCTTGGCGAAAGACAGTAAACATTTGTTAATGAATTGACTAGCAGCAGCCTTTACCATCTGTTGATGCTCTTCAGACAATTCTTCCAAAGTGACATCCATGATGTCGCTCAACTCAGGCATCTTGAAAACTTGTGTGTGTCCCACCGGGCGTGCCAAAAAAGTGTGTTGACGTAAAATCCGCACCTCACGCCAAGCACACAGCAAGCCGAACAAAGCTGGCTTCAAACGTGGCCCGGGCTTTCGAATCCGGAAGCGTGCCAGTCAGTTTGCCTGAAAACTAACAAAGGGATAAAAACGTTTAGATTAAAACCTGGAACGTGCCGGGTGAGACCAGACAGTTCCATGTTTGCGGCGTTGAAGCCAATCTCGAAAGACATATAGCTACAGGGAAGCTATCTGTCGGCAGTTAAAACCTCATTCGGCAATCGGCAAGGCACGCAAGGAGCGCACTGCCGAATGCGTGACGTAAGCATGACGAAAGATCGGCTTTCAAACGAATGAACACGTACTCATAGCCGATTAACGAGAAACAGAGCATGATAGATAAATAAAAGGGTGAAACATGATCATAAATTCGCAGTAAACAAAGAATGCATAGGCCGAAAGCAGCACCCGTCAAGCATGATAGCAAACAAGTTAATCCACCGCATGATACGACTTGTTTGTGACCACGCCACTAATCAGATTAGATCAATCCACCGCATGATACAATCTAATCATGAAAAGCTAAAAGCACTCAATGTTTAGTTACGAACCCACAACACAGTCACGAATTTACATTGAAAACAAGAATGCATAGGCCGAAAGCAGCACCCGTCAAGCATGACAACGAACGAGTTAATCCACCGCATGATACAACTCGTTTGAGGCCACACCACCAATCAGATTAGATCAATCCACCGCATGATACAATCTAATCATGAAAAGCTAAAAGCACTCAATGTTTAGTTACGAACCCACAACACAGTCACGAATTTACATTGAAAACAAGAATGCATAGGCCGAAAGCAGCACCCGTCAAGCATGACAACGAACGAGTTAATCCACCGCATGATACAACTCGTTTGAGGCCACACCACCAATCAGATTAGATCAATCCACCGCATGATACAATCTAATCATGAAAAGCTAAAAGCACTCAATGTTTAGTTACGAACCCACAACACAGTCACGAATTTACATTGAAAACAAGAATGCATAGGCCGAAAGCAGCACCCGTCAAGCATGATAGCAAACAAGTTAATCCACCGCATGATACGACTTGTTTGTAACCACGCCACTAATCAGATTAGATTAATCCACCGCATGATACAATCTAATCATGAAAAGCTAAAAGCACTCAATGTTTAGTTACGAACCCACAACACAGTCACGAATTTACATTGAAAACAAGAATGCATAGGCCGAAAGCAGCACCCGTCAGGCATGACAACGAACGAGTTAATCCACCGCATGATACAACTCGTTTGAGGCCACACCACCAATCAGATACTATATTTTTCCTGTCTCTGAAACTGGGTTATTTAATTAA
>OAMR01000079.1:2254121-2272562 GCA_900205405.1 Echinochloa crus-galli
GTCTTTTGCGGCTAGTGTATTTTCATGTTTTTACAGGGTGATTACCCCGATGGTTAGGGGACCCCTGGGTTTGTCCCCGACATTAGTATATTAAACATTCCAGCTCGTTTGGCTCGCGAGCCGGCTCGAACTCGCTCGTTATACTAACGAGCAAAAACTCTTGCTCGGCTCGTTAGGAATATGTACCGAGCCGAGTCGAGTCGAGCCGGCTGCGATCCGAGCGAGCTAACGAGCTTGGAGCATTTTGTCCCACCTTAATTGTCATGCGGCTGGCCACCGGCCTATTGCTAGGTTGTGCTTGTGCAACTGAAAAGATCTCGTGTCGCAGTACCTATTTGACGTATACGTACACCGGAAAAGCAGGCACGTACGTATGAAAAAGGACAATGAAAAACGGGTTTTTGGAGACGTCGGTGAAATTAAATACTCCGTACTTACTTACAGTACTCCATTTATTATACATAGGAAAATGGCAAGGTCCATATTGTTGAATTTGCTGTATCGTAAGTGGGAAGAGTTAGCTGCAGGATCGAATTACTAATTCCGGTGGATAGATGGTATAATTGAGAAAAGGAGAGATAGCAGCGGACGTAGAGGATGTTGAGGCTGCTGCCCCCGTCCATCAGCACCTTGGAGAATCGAGTGTTGCCGATGACGGGGTCGACGACAAGCGGATAGCCCCCTGGATTCGGGACATAGTGTTTCCTTCGGCTTTTCCTTGTGTCGAAAACTGCTCTCTGACCTGCCCGAGCTTTTTGTCAGGGTTGCGGAGGTCCGAGGCCCAGAAGGCGGACGAGGTGACGGCCCTCCAGGCTGCCTACTCCGCGGCCCAGGAGGAGCTCGAGGCGCTGAAGGCTGCGGCCGACATGGCGTGCCGAGACGTCAACTGCGTCGACACGCCGTCGGGGTCGTCGCTGTCCAGCCGCCTGGGCTCCCTGAAGGGCTGCGTGGCGGAGCGTCTTGAAAACGCGCTTCACCTCGGGGTGAAGAAGGCACTTGGGGTGGTGTCGACGCACTACGTCATCGACCTCGCGGCGGTGGGGCGCGGGTATTTCATCGATGCTGACCTGGATGATGACGCCGCCCTCGCCGCCCTCGAGGAGGCTGATGACGGTGCCGAGAGAGCCGCGACGGCCCTAGCCGCCAAGTTCCGGTACGATCTTTTCCCCGAGGAGGGGGAAGATGCGCCTGCCGACGCCGAGCCAGGGACCGCGACCGCTGCTGAAGTCGAGGCCGACCCTGAGGCCGACGCCGTGGCGGCCCTCGAGAACGACATTGCTTCGGTGAGCGGCGAGGAGAGTGGTCCTGGGGCGCTTTCGTCTGTCCCTTCGACCCTTGCCGCCGAGGCCACCGCGCCCTCGCAGGGGTATGGAGCCTGAAGAGTTCGGGCTTCAAATGTATCTTGTATATATATATATAAAAACTAAATTTGAAAGTCGATTGCCTGTTTCGCACTTGTTTGGTTGTTCTGATGTGCTACTCTTAGCTCTTCGAAAGATTGTGGCCGGGAACTTAGGATTCGCGAGTAATTAAAGCGTGGGGTGGTGAGGGAGGCGCTGTAGCCTTTCGCGGGCATAAGCAGTCTCACGACTCGACCGGCTCCAGCTTTGACTAGCTCACGCCCCGCCTCTCTCTAAGCGTTTCGAGTTTTAGCACAACTTTCGAAAAAACCGGGACGATCAGGGTGGTTAACCCCCCTGCAGCCCCCGAGGGGGGCTTGGCTTTATTTTAAAAAATAAAACCAAGGTCCCCTTAGTTATGTTGTTAGCAACAATGTTTCCATGTTTTTCGCAAACTTTTCATCGTTGTTGACTAAGAACATAAAGTATTTATGAGAAATACTGAGAGATTTAAGGATAGGAATAACGTAGCTGTTTGCCGTTTCGGGTGCTGTCGAAGGCTTTGTCTCTTTCGCTCGCCCGCTCGTAGGCGCCGGGCTCGGGGTCCTTGGCGATGATGAACGGCCTTTCTCGTGGCGGCGCGGATGTTTCGCGCCGGTCCGGTCCACGGGGCGTCTGTACCTGGGCTGCAGGGTGACCACTAACACGAATTGGTCGGGCCAAGGGGAGGTTTCGTTTGTTCGGCGTGCCGCGCTTTCCCCTTAGCTCGAGATTGGTTTCGGCAGATGGACACTAGTAACTTTGGCGCCGAGTGGTGAGGGGGATACCATAGCCCTTCGCGAACGTCCCCGCTCAGGTCTGGCGAAGTGCGGCCGAGGAAAACGAGATATGGGCCCAGGCCGAGCGGATCGGGACGGATCTGGAGCGGGCCATCTCGGCCGCCGCCAACCTCCACTCCAGGCAAGCGCTGGAGGTTTTCGAGGTATTCTCGCTTTCATCCTTAGTATTTCGAGACGTTTTTGGTTTCATGGCTTAATCTTGGTGATTTTTTGGGTAGGTCCTTCGGCGAGAGGCGGCGGACAAGACCGCATGCATTGCGGGCTTGCACACCGACCTCCGCCGGCTCCGTCAGGCGAACGCCGACTAGTAGACTCGTGCCCTGCTTTCACCTTTCTTGATTTAAGGAGGAAAAGCTTGGCACCTTGTTTCCACTTCGTTGTGCTGCTCTTGGCTTTGGAGAGATTCTGGCCGGGTATTTCGAGTTCGCGAGCAACTAACGCGTGGAGTGGAGAGGGAGGTGCCATATCCCTTCGCGGGCGTAGGCGGTCCCATGACTCAACCAGCTTCAGCCTTAATTGGCTTGCGCCCCGTATTTTTCTCGGGTGCCTCGAGTTTCAGTGCAACGGAAGTGAAAACGGGATGATTGGGGGGTGGGGGTAAGCCCCCGAGTGTCCCCCGAGTGTCCCCCGAGGGGTGTTTGGCCTCAAAACACCGCGGATCATGTTTTTAGCAACAATGTTTCCATGTTTTTCTGGACTTTTCAGTATTGTTAACTAAGAACATGAAGTATTTGCAAGGAATACTGAAAGTTTCAAGGGTAGAAGCGACGTAGCTGTTGACGGCCGACCAATCAACGCGAATGTGATGGTCGTCGCAGAACTCCAAGAACTTCTTGCCGGTGAATTGGGTGCCGTTGTCAGTGATGATCGAGTTGGGTACCCCGAATCGGTGGATGATGTCGGTGAAGAACAACACGGCCTGCTCAGATCTGATGTTGGTGATGGCCCGGACCTCGATCCACTTCGAGAACTTGTCGATGGCTACCAACAAGTGGGTGAATCCCCCGGGTGCTGGGCGGAAGGGCCCCACGAGATCCAACCCCCAGACCGCAAAGGGCCATGTTACAGGGATGGTCTGCAGGGCGTGCGCCGGGAGATGCGTCTTTCGTGCGTAGAACTGGCACCCTTCGCAGGTGCGCACGACCTCGTTCGCGTCGGATACGGCGGTGGGCCAGTAAAAGCCTTGCCGGAATGCGTTACCCACGAGGGTACGCGGCGCCGCGTGGTGTCCGCATGCCCCGGCGTGGATGTCGCGGATCAACTGCCTTCCTTCGGGGATGGGGATGCATCGCTGCAAGATCCCCGAAGCGCTGCGTTTGTACAGCTGGCCGCCGATCGAGATGAAGGTCTTGGCCCTCCTGGCGATACGGCGTCCCTCGGTTCGGTCCGAGGGTAGCTCTCCGTGGTCGATCCATGCGAGGTATGGATTGCGCCAGTCTTGCGGTTGTGGGACTTCATCGATTTCCATGGCCTCGGCTGAAGAGATTTCTGCGTCGAGGGCTTCGAGCCCCTCTTTCGAGGGGTCCTCTTCCATGGGCTCGGTTCCCGCAGCCCCCGAGGGTTTCCCGTGGGCTTTGGCCTTCGATTCGAAGCTGACGGAGGGGTGGTCGAGGTCGCAGGCGAAGACGTTCGGAGGAACGGTGATTCGCTCTGACGCGATCTTGGCCAGCTGATCCGCTTCCTCATTGTACTTGCGCACGATATGGTTCAGCTCGAGGCCATAGAATTTGTCCTCGAGGCGACGAACCTCGTCGCAATACGCCTCCATCTTTTCGTCGCGGCAGCTTGCGTTCTTCATCACTTGGTCGATGACCAGCTGAGAATCTCCCCGGACATCGCGGCGTTTGACGCCGAGGTCGATGGCGATGCGGAGCCCAGCGAGGAGGGCTTCGTACTCCGCCATGTTGTTCGATGCCGGAAAGTGCAAGCGAACCACGTACCGGACATGTTCTCCGAGGGGCGAGACGAAGAGGAGACCTACGCCAGCTCCGGTTTTCATTACCGACCCGTCGAAGTACATGGTCCAGCATTCGGCTTGAATCTGCGGCGGCGGAAGTTGGACGTCGGTCCACTCAGCGACGAAATCCGCTAAGGTTTGCGATTTTATCGCCTTACGCGGTGCGTAGGAGAGAGTCTCCCCCACGAGCTCCATAGACCACTTTGCTATTCTGCCCGAGATGTCTTTAGGGGACCTGCCCGAGACGTCCGGATTGCGGACTATTTCTCCCAAGGGGAAGGATGAGACCACGGTGACCGGGTGAGCCTCGAAGTAGTGCCGCAGCTTTCGACGCGCGAGCACTACGGCATAAATCAGCTTCTGGATCTGTGGGTATCGTGTCTTGGTTTCGGTCAGCACTTCGCTGACATAGTACACCGGCCTCTGGACCGGCAGGGCGTGGCCCTCCTCCATCCTTTCCACAACCACGACGGAGCTGACCACTTGCGTTGTTGCAGCCACATAGAGGTAGAGAGGCTCACCGCCCCGCGGCGGCGTGAGGATGGGTGCGTGCGCGAGCGACGCCTTTAGCCCGTCGAGGGCTTTTTGGGCTTCAGGGGTCCATGAAAAGCGTTCGTGCTTTTTTAGGAGTCGGTACAAAGGCAGGCCCTTTTCACCTAGTCGAGAGATGAAACGGCTGAGGGCTGCCAGGCAGCCCAGTACCCTTTGTACCCCCTTCAGATCCCGAATCGGCCCCATTCGCTCTAGGGCCGAGACTTTTTCGGGGTTGGGTTCGATGCCTCGCTGGGAGACGATGAAGCCTAACAGCATGCCTCGCGGCACCCCGAATACGCATTTTTCCGGATTCAACTTCACCCCGTTCGCCCGGAGGCAATCGAACGTGATTTGCAAATCGTTAACCAGATCGCTTGCCTTTCTGGTCTTAACAACGATATCGTCAACATATGCCTCAACGGTTCGCCCGATGTGGCTTCCGAAAACGTGTTGCATACATCGCTGGTATGTAGCTCCAGCATTTCGGAGGCCGAACGGCATAGTGACGTAGCAAAACATGCCAAACGGGGTGATGAAAGAAGTCGCGAGCTGGTCGGACTCTTTCATCTTGATTTGATGATAACCGGAATAAGCATCAAGAAAGCACAGCAATTCACACCCAGCGGTGGAGTCTACTATTTGATCTATTCTAGGCAGAGGAAATGGAACCTTAGGGCATGCTTTATTTAAACCGGTGTAATCTACGCACATGCGCCATTTTCCATTTTTCTTTTTAACTAGAACGGGATTTGCAAGCCAGGTTGGGTGAAATACCTCTTTGATGAACCCAGCTTGCAGGAGCTTATGCACCTCCTCCCCGATGGCGCGGCGCTTTTCTTCGTCGAACCGCCGCAGTCGCTGTACCACCGGCTTGGAGTGGGGCTTGATGTCGAGGCTGTGCTCGGCGACCTCCCTCGGGATCCCCGGCATGTCCGAGGGTCTCCACGCGAAAATGTCGGCGTTGGCGCGGAGAAAGTCGACGAGCACTGCTTCCTATTTGGGGTCGAGGGTGGTGCTGACCCTCAACGCCTTGCCCTCCCAGGGGTGCCGAAGCAGACGGGCAAGTCGATCTGCCCGAGGGGCTGGACCCGCTTCCCCGGCGCGATGCCGTGGAAAGGTGCCTTGCTCGGCCTCAGCTGGTTTACGCCAATACCCATGAGCTCCAAGGTGTGGACGTAGAGGATGTTGAGGCTGCTGCCTCCGTCCATTAGTACCTTGGAGAATCGCGTGTTACCGATGACGGGGTCGACGACAAGCGGATACCGCCCCGGGTTCGGGACGTAATCTGGGTGATCCTCGCGGCTGAAAGAGATGGTCTCTTCCGACCAGGCGAGGTAAGCTTGCGTTGCGGGGTGAACGGAGAAGACCTCTCGGCGTTCACGCTTTTGTTCCCGGGGCGTTGCGTTCGCCGCGGGCCCCCCTATGATGAAGAATACATTCTCCACATGAGGGAACTCGTCGTTGCCGCCATAGCCCGTATCCTTCTTCGGGCCATCCTCCTTCGCGGAGGTGCGCCTGAAGTAGCCCTTGATCATCCCACACTGTTCGAGGGTGTGGGTGACAGGGCCCTTGTGGTACGGGCACGGCTTCTTTAGCATCTCGTCGAACAGACCTCCCCCCTGGGGGGCCTCGAGGGCCTTTGCGGCCTCGCTCGACCACAAGGGCGTCGTCAGAGTCTTCGCCCTGCCGCTGGTGCTGCGCGGCTTGCCGGGGCCCCTTGCCTTTATTGCCCCGTTTCTGCTTCTTGGTCCTGGCCTTGGGTTTGCTGCCCTCCGCGGGCAGCTCCTCCGCGCGCTTCCCCTTGGCCTTGCCATCGAAGATCGCCCCGACAGCCTCCTCTCCAGAGGCAAAGTTGGTGGCGATGTCGAACAAAGCGTTGACGCTGGTAGGATGGTTTCGTCCCAGCTCGCGCACCAGCTCTCGACAGGTCGTGCCTTCGAGGAAGGCGTGGATGACTTCGGAGTCGCCCACGCTCGGGAGCTCGGTGCAGCGTTTGGAGAAACGGCGGATGAAGTTCCTTAGCGGCTCGCCGGCCTCCTGCCGGCACCCGCGCAGGTCCCAGGAGTTTCCGGGGCGCACGTACGTGCCCTAGAAGTTACCCACAAACATCTTGACCAGGTCATCCCAGTCGTGGATTTGGTTTGCGGGTAGGTGCTCAAGCCACGTCCGCGCCGAGTCCGCGAGATGAAGCGGAAGGTTGCGGATGATCATGGCATCGTCGGTGGCCCCGCCCAACTGGCAGGCTAGGCGATAGTCGTTGAGCCACGTTTCGGGTTTCGTCTCACCCGAATACTTGAGGATGGTGGTTGGCTGGCGAAAACGCGGCGGGATGGCGGCCGAACGGATCTTTCGGCTGAACACCGGGGTTCCCGGGGGTTCCGGCGTCGGGCTTCTGTCCTCCTCGCTGTCATAGCGACCTCCCCGTCGGGGGCATGCCTCGCGGCACCCTGAATACGCATTTTTCCGATTTGATGATAACCGGAATAAGCGTCAAGAAAGCATAGCAATTCACACCCAGCGGTGGAGTCTATTATTTGATCTATTCTAGGCAGAGGAAATGGAACCTTAGGGCATGCTTTATTTAAACCGGTATAATCTACACACATGCGCCATTTTCCGGCTGTATTATCCTGTACGGCTAGGCAAATCTGGTGCCGGGCAGCGACGGATCCAGCAATGTGCGTGGCGGATCTCGGTCTCGGGGAAAGGTATCAAAATTGCTAGAGATCTTATTTGATTTGGTTCGGAAACGTATCAAAAAATTGCGAGAGATCTTAATCATTTGATTTACGTTTGTCTTCTCAATCGATTCTCGCTATACTATGTAATAACACCACGTAGAAATATTTCCAGATCCAAACGGTACAAGTATTTCGATCCAGATCCAAACGGAAGGAACGGGAGGCGTGCTAGCCTGGCCACATTTTCCCGGTGTGTTCCCTCCGCGGGAGCTGCCGGTGGGAGTCCGCCCCCTTGTAATGTGGCCGCGGGCTGAAGCAGCAGGTGGGCGTCCCAATCGGGGAGGACGACGCGCGGAGCGACGCGCTGCTCCGTTTTAACCTGAAGCTCGCGAAGTCTCCGCCGTCGCTTGAGCTGGACTGTCGTCGGCGATGTCGGGGTGTCGGGCGTCGCGCTGGGCGGCCTGGAGGCGAGCCGCATGAGGAGGCCCTCACCGGTCGCTTCGAACTCCAGGCTCCCAAACGTGATCCGGTATCCGCGCGGAAGCGGACCGGGGGACCCCGTGGCGGGTCGGGGCGGCATGGTCTCGTCGCGACTTGCCGTCAAGGGAACTTGTCGGGTGTGATCGATCACAGCGCGCTCCCCTACCTGGCGTGCCACTGTCGGTGCCGGGATCGGTCGGTCAATCCCCGACGCCTGAACAGAATGCGCTGTGTCCCGTCCCTTGACGGTTGATGCAAGGGCTTAGTACAATGAGGCGGTGTTTATCCTGGTTCCGACCGTGGGGGTCGTACCTCCAGCAGAATGCGCTCAAAGGCGCTGTACTATCTTGCACCGGAGTGCTTGCAAAAGGGGGCTACAAGCGAGGCGGGAGAGCAGGTCTCTCCAAGTCTCTGAGAGCGAGTGTTGGGATGTCGTCCGATCCCCCGTCCCGTGTGTCCTGATCTCCCTTTTATAGACCAAGGAAAGAAAGGAGGGGGAGGCGTTTACAAGTACATGCGTGAGGTGTGCCACAGGGGGGTGTACCTGAGAGCATGGCGAGCTCTAGAGAGCATGGCGTTGGGCCTGCCATCGTCCTTGACCCTGGCGGGGGACCCATGTCGAGCGCTGTCTTCTGCGGGCGTCGTGGCCGTCCCTGTGTTTGTTCTATAGCGGTTTCGAGGGGTGCTGCTGTCGTAGTCCATGTCCAGCTGCCCTTTGTTGATTGACTTCGAGGGTGGGGCAGGTGAGGAAGGACCAGAGTTGGCAGCACAGGGGTCGGTATGGTGGCTGCCGTCAACCACAGTGCACGGCGTGGACGGTTCACCAGGGGATGGTCGAGAGTTGGCGGACATGACCCGGCGTTCGTCATCACCAGGCCATGCTTGACCGGAGTCTGTACTCGGTCGTCGCTCAGATATTTGTTCGAGGGCCCTCCATACCCATTCGAGGGCTCCCCATCGGGGGGAAGGACGGGAGTGGGTGTAACAGGGGCTTGGAATGACGCCTGCCAGTCAGCACAGGTCCTTGCGCAGTTCCGCATGCGCCCGCACAGTGCCGGTGAGGACGCACAGCGACCGGAGCAGGTGGAACAGTGGGCACTGTTGATGTCTGGCGCGGTATGGGAGAAGATTGCCTTTTGACTTCGGCGCTTGACTGATGGGGCGGGCATTAATTTCCTTCGTCGGGCGGTGCGCCGAAGTGTATCGGGCGGAGGCTGCTTGGCCCGCTCGAGGGGGTTCGCTACCCCCGAGCGAGGCGGAGCTTGTTTCGCCTGCTCGAGGGGGCTCGCGACCCTCGAGCGAGGCGGAGTTTGGACGATGACGCGGTTCTTTTGCGGCTAGTGTGTTTTTATGTTCTTACAGGGTGAACCTCGTTGCAATACGCCTCCATCTTTTCGTCGCCGTCACCCAGGATGCGCGCTTGAGCTATGCGCCCGGCGGCTCGGGCGTGTTCGCCCCGCCTGGGCTGTTGGGCTTCCAAGGCTGCGCGCAGTTCTTGTACCTGCTGGCGCTCCTGTTGGAGCTTGGCTTCCAGCTCTTGTACTTGCGCGAGCTGCGCTTGTGTGAGAGCGGCCTCGTTCGCCGGCTCGGCGGGTGCCGGTTGCGGTTCGTCGCGTCCGGCTTCGTCGTGCGTCTCTTCGTCCTCTCCCACGGACTCTACTTCGCCGTCGAGGACGAAGCATTCCCGCGAGGGGTCGTATTCCCCGTCGCTGGAGTCGTCGGAGCAGGTGAGGCAGAAGTCCGCAACGGCCTGGAAGGCGATGAGGCTTTCGCGGTTGCGCAACTCGGTGTAATCCAGGTCCGGGCGTTCCTGGCCGCGCACATCTTCTCCGTCCGCAGACTCGGAGTGGAGCCCACAGGGCGAAGAAGCGCCGAGGTCACGTATCGGGGCCCGCCGAGGTCTTGGCGAGTTTCCACGCGCGCCCAGGATGGTGCTGATCGCCGTGGAGTGGCTTGCGGCCGCGTTGCTCATCCCGAACGGGAGGCGTGCTAGCCTGGCCACATTTTCCCGGTGTGTTCCCTCCGCGGGAGCTGCCGGTGGGAGTCCGCCCCCTTGTAATGTGGCCGCGGGCTGAAGCAGCAGGTGGGCGTCCCAATCGGGGAGGACGACGCACGGAGCGACGCGCTGCTCCGTTTTAACCTGAAGCTCGCGAAGTCTCCGCCGTCGCCTGAGCTGGACTGTCGTCGGCGATGTCGGGGTGTCGGGCGTCGCGCTGGGCGGCCTGGAGGCGAGCCGCATGAGGAGGCCCTCACCGGTCGCTTCGAACTCCAGGCTCCCAAACGTGATCCGGTATCCGCGCGGAAGCGGACCGGGGGACCCCGTGGCGGGTCGGGGCGGCATGGTCTCGTCGCGACTTGCCGTCAAGGGAACTTGTCGGGTGTGACCGATCACAGCGCGCCCCCTACCTGGCGCGCCACTGTCGGTGCCGGAATTGGTCGGCCAATCCCCGGCGCCTAAACAGAAATGCGCTGTGTCCCGTCCCTTGACGGTTGATGCAAGAGTTTAGTACAATGAGACGGTGTTTATCCTGGTTCCGACCGTGGGGGTCGTACGTCCAGCAGAATGCGCTCAAAGGCGCTGTACTATCTTGCACCGGAGTGCTTGATGAGGGGGGCTACAAGCAAGGCGGGAGAGGAGATTTCTCCAAGTCCCTGAGAGCGAGTGTTGGGAGGTCGTCCAGTCGGATCTCGTTCTTTTTTCCTCTTTTTTTTTCCCCTTTTTTCGTGTGTCCTGACCTCCCTTTTATAGACCAAGGAAAGAAAGGAGGGGGAGGCGTTTACAAGTACATGCGTGAGGTGTGCCACAGGGGGGTGTACTTGAGAGCATGGCGTCGGGCCTGCCATCGTCCTTGACCCTGGCGGAGGACCCATGTCGAGTGCTGTCTTCTGCGGGCGTCGTGGCCGTCCCTGTGCTTGGTCTGTAGCGGTTTCGAGGGGTACTGCTGTCATAGTCCATGTCCAGCTGCCCATCGCTGATTGACCTCGAGGGTGGGGCAGGTGGAGGAAGGACGAGAGTCGGCAGCACAGGACCCGGGTTGGTCGTCGTCGTCGGCTACAGTGCGCGGCGTGCTTCGTTCGCCAGGGGATGGCCGAGAGTTGGCGGACTCGACCTGTCGCTTGCCATCACCTGACCGGGAGTTGGGGGAACAGAGGCGCGGATTGACCCCTGAGAGTCCGCACAGTGCTCTGTACCGCCGCGTGCGCTTTCACAGTGGCGGTGAGGGCGGATGGTGACCGGAGCAGGTGGAACAGTGGGCACTGTTGATGTCTGGCGCGGTATGGGGGAAGATTGCCTTTTGACTTCGGCGCTTGACTGATGGGGCGGGCATTAATTTCCTTCGTCGGGCGGTGCGCCGAAGTGTATCGGGCGGAGGCTGCTTTGCCCGCTCGAGGGGGTTCGCTACCCCCGAGCGAGGCGGAGCTTGTTTCGCCTGCTCGAGGGGGCTCGCGACCCTCGAGCGAGGCGGAGTTTGGACGATGACGCGGTTCTTTTGCGGCTAGTGTGTTTTTATGTTCTTACAGGGTGAACCTCGTTGCAATACGCCTCCATCTTTTCGTCGCCGTCACCCAGGATGCGCGCTTGAGCTATGCGCCCGGCGGCTCGGGCGTGTTCGCCCCGCCTGGGCTGTTGGGCTTCCAAGGCTGCGCGCAGTTCTTGTACCTGCTGGCGCTCCTGTTGGAGCTTGGCTTCCAGCTCTTGTACTTGCGCGAGCTGCGCTTGTGTGAGAGCGGCCTCGTTCGCCGGCTCGGCGGGTGCCGGTTGCGGTTCGTCGCGTCCGGCTTCGTCGTGCGTCTCTTCGTCCTCTCCCACGGACTCTACTTCGCCGTCGAGGACGAAGCATTCCCGCGAGGGGTCGTATTCCCCGTCGCTGGAGTCGTCGGAGCAGGTGAGGCAGAAGTCCGCAACGGCCTGGAAGGCGATGAGGCTTTCGCGGTTGCGCAACTCGGTGTAATCCAGGTCCGGGCGTTCCTGGCCGCGCACATCTTCTCCGTCCGCAGACTCGGAGTGGAGCCCACAGGGCGAAGAAGCGCCGAGGTCACGTATCGGGGCCCGCCGAGGTCTTGGCGAGTTTCCACGCGCGCCCAGGATGGTGCTGATCGCCGTGGAGTGGCTTGCGGCCGCGTTGCTCATCCCGAACGGGAGGCGTGCTAGCCTGGCCACATTTTCCCGGTGTGTTCCCTCCGCGGGAGCTGCCGGTGGGAGTCCGCCCCCTTGTAATGTGGCCGCGGGCTGAAGCAGCAGGTGGGCGTCCCAATCGGGGAGGACGACGCACGGAGCGACGCGCTGCTCCGTTTTAACCTGAAGCTCGCGAAGTCTCCGCCGTCGCCTGAGCTGGACTGTCGTCGGCGATGTCGGGGTGTCGGGCGTCGCGCTGGGCGGCCTGGAGGCGAGCCGCATGAGGAGGCCCTCACCGGTCGCTTCGAACTCCAGGCTCCCAAACGTGATCCGGTATCCGCGCGGAAGCGGACCGGGGGACCCCGTGGCGGGTCGGGGCGGCATGGTCTCGTCGCGACTTGCCGTCAAGGGAACTTGTCGGGTGTGGTCGATCACAGCGCGAACCCCTACCTGGCGCGCCACTGTCGGTGCCGGAATTGGTCGGCCAATCCCCGGCGCCTAAACAGAATGCGCTGTGTCCCGTCCCTCGACGGTTGATGCAAGGGCTTAGTACAATGAGACGGTGTTTATCCTGGTTCCGACCGTGGGGGTCGTACGTCCAGCAGAATGCGCTCAAAGGCGCTGTACTATCTTGCACCGGAGTGCTTGCAGAAGGGGGCTACAAGCGAGGCGGGAGAGCAGGTCTCTCCAAGTCTCTGAGAGCGAGTGTTGGGATCTAGTCGAATCGTCCGTCCCGTGTGTCCTGATCTCCCTTTTATAGACCAAGGAAAGAAAGGAGGGGGAGGCGTTTACAAGTACATGCGTGAGGTGTGCCACAGGGGGGTGTACTTGAGAGCATGGCGTCGGGCCTGCCATCGTCCTTGACCCTGGCGGAGGACTCATGTCGAGTGCTGTCTTCTGCGGGCGTCGTGGCCGTCCCTGTGCTTGGCCTGTAGCGGTTTCGAGGGATACTGCTGTCATAGTCCATGTCCAGCTGCCCATCGCTGATTGACCTCGAGGGTGGGGCAGGTGGAGGAAGGACGAGAGTCGGCAGCACAGGACCCGGGTTGGTCGTCGTCGTCGGCTACAGTGCGCGGCGTGCTTCGTTCGCCAGGGGATGGCCGAGAGTTGGCGGACTCGACCTGTCGCTTGCCATCACCTGACCGGGAGTTGGGGGAACAGAGGCGTGGATTGACCCCTGAGAGTCCGCACAGTGCTCTGTACCGCCGCGTGCGCTTTCACAGTGGCGGTGAGGGCGGATGGTGACCGGAGCAGGTGGAACAGTGGGCACTGTTGATGTCTGGCGCGGTATGGGGGAAGATTGCCTTTTGACTTCGGCGCTTGACTGATGGGGCGGGCATTAATTTCCTTCGTCGGGCGGTGCGCCGAAGTGTATCGGGCGGAGGCTGCTTTGCCCGCTCGAGGGGGTTCGCTACCCCCGAGCGAGGCGGAGCTTGTTTCGCCTGCTCGAGGGGGCTCGCGACCCTCGAGCGAGGCGGAGTTTGGACGATGACGCGGTTCTTTTGCGGCTAGTGTGTTTTTATGTTCTTACAGGGTGAACCTCGTTGCAATACGCCTCCATCTTTTCGTCGCGGCAGCTTGCGTTCTTCATCACTTGGTCGATGACCAACTGAGAATCTCCCCGGACATCGAGGCGTTTGACGCCGAGGTCGATGGCGATGCGGAGCCCAGCGAGGAGGGCTTCGTACTCCGCCATGTTGTTCGACGCCGGGAAGTGCAAGCGAACCGCGAAATGAAACAGGAACTCCCAAAGTAAAAATTCTGGCTCTGCCACTGTTCACGAGCCAATAAAGGATCTCATTATAGTACTTGTGCATTCCAACCCAAAGTGTAATCGCAAGGGTCTTCCCATCGACCAGTAGCTTCAGAAACTGCATCACCTAAATTTTTAAACTATGCAGATGGTAAATGATTATAACTAGAGGTGGGTTACAAGAATTAGCTCGGCTGGGTTGCACCTCAAAGTGTAAGCGCAAGGGTCTTCCCTCCGACCAGCGGCTTCAGAAACTCCATCACCTGAATTTTTCAATCGTCAATACCACATGTAGTAAAGGATTATAACTAGAGGTGGATTAGAAGAATTACCTCAGCAGAGTAGCAGCTCAAAGTGTAAGCTCAAGGGTTTTCCCTCCGATCAGCCGCGTCAGAATCTCCATCGTCTAAATTTTTCAAATTGCGACAAGGATACCAACTCCACAGTCTCTGTGGCATAGCCTTGCAATAGGAAAATATATTAACAATTACAAAACAACAAAACAAAAAATATAAAAAATCAATTGCAGAAGAGGCAAAAACAAATATAAAAAATAATATTAGGCTTAGAAAGGGTGTATTTGATAGACAGGCTGCAAAACAACAAAACGAAAAATGAAATACATAGTTTTTATCATTGGTTGTTGGGGTATTTGGTGCCACCGTAATGAGATCATTTTTTATAATGGCTCGCTTTCTTTCTCAAGCTGGAGGTGCCTCTTTGTCAAGGAGCTAAAAGGAGCTAAAAATAGTAACCCTACAGGCCAAACCGTGGATTAGTGACAAGATCAACATTTGGCTGAGTAGTCTCTTATAAATCTCTCCTTTTTGCTTGGGCCTTGGGCCTTATAAACTGTAAATATCTTGTTAATATATATATATCACTAAGCTTGAGTCGGGTTGATGCTGACAAAGGAGAACGGATGATTTGGAACCTTGACGAGCTTGCAATTGCAGAGTCAAAGAGCTAGCTCTTGTACATAATATCTGGATTACCTGTCAGCACGAAGATGTGGTCGCCGCCGCCGGACCTCCGCCACGCGGGATGGGCGGTGACGCGGTCGACGACCTCCCGCTGCCGCCGGTAGTCTTCGTTGCCGTCCTTCTTCCGGAACGCGCCCTTGGTTCCCCATCCGAGCTCCATCTCCGCCGACAGCGTCGCGAAGAAGGGCACGAACACGACATCGGCTTCCCTCCAGTCCGCGACGACCCTCACGGCGGCCGTCGCTGCCGTGCGGAGGGAGGCGAGGAGCCAGTACTCGGCGCTGTACTGCTTGATGAGGGGGCTCTCGGGGTAGGGCGGGTGGTTGCGCGGGGCCGGGTGGTCGGGATCGGAGGAGGCCGGGATGCGGGAGTCGGCGGCGGGGAGGGACCAGTAGCGGTCGAGGAGGCCGTAGTTGAGCGCGCGGGGGAGGTCGGCGACGTAGACCCTGAGGCGGCGGTCGGGTTCGATGGCTTGGAACGAGCTGAGGAGAGGCGGGGTGGTCGGTCGGAGGAGGAAGAAGGAGAGGGAGAGTAGCAGCAGGAGGACGGAGACGGCGAGGGCGGCGAGCCGCTTCATGTCCGCCGCCGCCGCCGGCCAGATCTTGTTGGCCGGAGGAGGCATGCCCGCATCGTCACTCACTTCACTTCCTGGTCGAAGCGCTTCGAACCGCCGACACGGGCTGCCGTGGGTCTCCATTTCTTTCTCCTCCTATGTTTCTCGATCCATTAGCCCATAATGTGTCGGTAGTGTTGCGTGGCCAGCGGCCCAATTGTATGGCCCATTATCAATTGAAAAGCCTTCACCGTCTACTAGTAGAGTGCGCGTGCCGCGTGTATTAAAAAACGTGATAAACAAGCATTTTATCTTTTTAGATTGGATTGAATTTACGTTAGAAAATTTTCAAAACAGAGAATTCTAAAATTTTCATAGTTTCTTAAAAACACAGCAACAAACATTCAACACTTACAATAATTGTAAAGATAATTCAATCTCATATATTTCACCAGCAGACCAGAGGCTTGCATACTGAGAACGAACACCCTTGTCCTATCTGGCTCTTGGTCAGTGACCATTTCTTGAAACTGTTTCCATCTCCATGGCCTGCTGTATCACATATTATTTTTGCAATTGTATTCCATTGATGCAACAATTCAATATATGCATGGTTGTTATCACTCTTCCTAAAGGCAATGCTGCATTTGCACCCTCCCTGAAAATTGAAATGAATTTACACAATGACGCTGCTAGTATTACACTATCCACTACACTGTAACTTCTGAGATGGTGGTAATTTTTTTTATTGGAACGGAACGGAAGGATTCTTCCCCACCTTTTTTCATTGCATAATGAAATTATCATATACTATTAGAACTCTCCACCCCCCCTCCCCCTCTTTGCTCCCCTATGAATTTCTAATCAGCTCACTAGAAAAAAAATTATCTGAAAATCTCTTCATTTTGAATTACTAGTGGGTTTCCTTTTCACCAAATAACATGATGGCTGTTTTCCTTTGCATCTGTTTTGGTAGGAACCCATAAACTTTGTTATTTGACTGATTATAGAATTTATCTGAAAAAAATCATTTTCTCTACTATGGTGACATTTCCTTTGCATCTGCTGGGTTTATAAATACCAAACCATTTTGATATTTTATTTCACTTACCTTAGAAATGATCTGCATTTTATCATATCTGTCGATGTGTTGCAATACCTTTGCATATACTGGGTATTCACCAAGTAACCGAAGCATCTTTGTTATTTCCATTTGCATTTGTGGGGTTACACTTGGTTCAGCCCGAAAGAATTTGTTCTTTGACAGGCCATAGAAAAAATATATGAATAATTTTATTTGAAGCGTGATGTTTGCCTAGTCTTTTCCATCTATGTGGTTTAACTTGGCTATCTGACATTTGAAGTTTTCCCTATTTGGGTACCAGTACTATATATGATGATCATCTCTATCCCATTATGTTCGGCACCAGATGGGTTTTCGTTGAAGGTTTGTCAGAATTTGCTAGATGATGGAATGGTGCTGGAGTGATTTTTCTACGCCTACATCACTAGAATTTGCTTGATGATGGGTCCTAACACAGATTAGTAATTTCAGCACCAGATGGATTGCCAGTAAATGTTAGTATGATATGAACTTTACAATATGAATTTGTCAAAAGTATGTAAATATTCATACTTGTAAATATATGTGATTTTTGAGTGTGAGATCTCATCTGTTTCTAATCACATATTTTCTTGTTGGCAATTTTTCATATGTTATGGTTTTGCTATTTAATTCGATTTTATAAGATGAATATGTTCTGTACCTACTCAGCTCAATAAATATGTAGCTTTAGTAATTAGTACCTACTCATTGTCATACTGTCTTTCTAATGCCAACCGTAGATTTTAATCTGAAGATACTAAAAATCGTGTCAGATCCTTTGGAACATTCGATTTTTCCTGTTGCCTGGAATCTTGTGTTCTGGTTGCTATTTCACATGTGATCTCTAGTACTTGATGGCGATGGTTAAACATATCCCTTTTTGGGTGGCTCCTTGGCTTGGCTATTTTCGGTGGAAAAGTATGGTTAGCTGGTTGGAACTTGGAAGTGAATCTCTCGCTCTCAATCGTTCAGTGATGTGCTTGGTTTTACCTGATGGTGTGATTGTGATCCATGTTTTCTCCTCTCCTACCCATTCTGCATGAGTGCCCTTTGTTCTTTCGATCTGTGATTTGTTGGAGAGGAACGTGGATCTTGAACTTTTGCGTTGGCTGGCTGTATTATCCTGTACGGCTAGGCAAATCTGGTGCCGGGCAGCGACGGATCCAGCAATGTGCGTGGCGGATCTCGGTCTCGGGGAAAGGTATCAAAATTGCTAGAGATCTTATTTGATTTGGTTCGGAAACGTATCAAAAAATTGCGAGAGATCTTAATCATTTGATTTACGTTTGTCTTCTCAATCGATTCTCGCTATACTATGTAATAACACCACGTAGAAATATTTCCAGATCCAAACGGTACAAGTATTTCGATCCAGATCCAAACGGAAGGAACGGGAGGCGTGCTAGCCTGGCCACATTTTCCCGGTGTGTTCCCTCCGCGGGAGCTGCCGGTGGGAGTCCGCCCCCTTGTAATGTGGCCGCGGGCTGAAGCAGCAGGTGGGCGTCCCAATCGGGGAGGACGACGCGCGGAGCGACGCGCTGCTCCGTTTTAACCTGAAGCTTGTGAAGTCTCCGCCGTCGCCTGAGCTGGACTGGCGTCGGCGATGTCGGGGTGTCGGGCGTCACGCTGGGTGGCCTGGAAGCGAGCCGCATGAGGAGGCCCTCACCGGTCGCCTTGAACTCCAGGCTCCCAAACGTGATCCGGTATCCGCGCGGAAGCGGACCGGGGGACCCCGTGGCGGGTCGAGGTGGCATGGTCTCGTCGCGACTTGCCGTCAAGGGAACTTGTCGGGTGTGATCGATCACAGCGCGCTCCCCATCACAGCGCGGTCCCCTACCTGGCGCGCCACTGTCGGTGCCGGAATTGGTCGGTCAATCCCCGGCGCCTAAACAGAATGCGCTGTGTCCCGTCCCTCGACGGTTGATGCAAGGGCTTAGTACAATGAGACGGTGTTTATCCTGGTTCCGACCGTGGGGGTCGTACGTCCAGCAGAATGCGCTCAAAGGCGCTGTACTATCTTGCACCGGAGTGCTTGCAGAGGGGGGCTACAAGCAAGGCGGGAGACTGTCTCTTATACACATCTTGTTGTTGCAGCCACA
>OAMR01000079.1:2274054-2291146 GCA_900205405.1 Echinochloa crus-galli
ATACGTCACTGTAGCATTTCGTTTATATTTATAAATAATTGTCTAAACATTGATTAATTAGGTTCAAAATGTCCGTCTCGCAAAGTACATCTAGTACTCCACGCATGTGCCAGCATTTTGATGTGATGAAAATCTTCTCTTTGTATAGTGAAATTTGAGGGTAAAGTTGGGGAACTAAACAATGCCCAAGCCAAGTTATATATACATGGAATCTTTTTCTCGCTTTCGGCCTAGAGAAGAATTTTCTATCTATGGCTTGTAGTCTTGTACCCGTGTTTCTTGCTTTTGGCCACCGAAGACTGTATACACAAAAGCATCTCTATAAACACACCATTTTTTTTTTGGAATTGCACATCTGTATATGATCTGCCGATTCCAGTGATGCCACACATCTTACACTCCCCATTGCCTAGCCAGTTTACAAGCTGCTTTGCTGATTGAATTTTATCAATACGAACTTGCCATAAGAACACTCTAATTTCCAGTGGAAGTTTTGCTTTCCAGATTTGCATCATCCTCGTCCTGAACTCCAGTAAAGGTGAGTTCTCTATTAAGGGATGCACTTATGCAGTGGAGAACATCCGTCTTTTTCAAAGCCCACTTGACTGTACGTCTCTCTAATGATAACCGCACTCCTGATAAAAAAACTCCTATCATGTCTTCCCACTCTACTGTCTCAGTTGGGTTAAAATTCCTTCTGAATGTCAAGTCAACATCACCATCTTTGATCGCACTTCATTCACCCTACTGATTACATATTTCAAGTTGATATTCTCCCGTCCGCACATCTTCCTAAAATCTTGCTCTTTTGCCATCTCCTACCACGTATAATCCTCTCAAGCAACTAGTCCTTTTCAGAATTGTGACCCACCAAAACTGTTAAGTATAAAAACCTTTTCCTCCTAGATATTTCTTTCTCAGAAGATTGCAGCAAATGGTATCATCACCCGTCTCAGCTCTACAGCTCTATTTTGAAAATCTATTTAGCAAGTAGGCGTTGATTCATCAATCATCATTCTAGTATCTGTGAATCCTAAACCTCCAGTTTCTTTGGGCCTCGCTAGCCAGTAGCCACTCCCATCTAGCAATGTGGTATTTCTTAGAGGCGTGGATTGACCCCTGAGAGTCCGCATAGTGCTCTGTACCGCCGCGTGCGCTTTCACAGTGGGGGTGAGGGCGGATGGTGACCGGAGCAGGTGGAACAGTGGGCACTGTTGATGTCTGGCGCGGTATGGGGGAAGATTGCCTTTTGACTTCGGCGCTTGGCTGATGGGGCGGGCATTAATTGCCTTCGTTGGGTGGCGCGCCGGAGTGCACCGGACGGAGTCTACTTTGCCCGCTCGAGGGGGTTCGCTACCCTCGAGCGAGGCGGAGTTCGTTTCGCCCGCTCGGGGGGATGGGGGGGCGCGTTACCCTCGAGCGAGGCGGAGTTTGTTTTGCCCGCTCGAGGGGCTCGCTACCCTCGAGCGAGGCGGAGTTTGGTTTTACGAACCAAGCAAGGCTCGATATCCTCTTCTAGGATATCACTAGTTTCCTAGAAGATGCTGTCTATTTCGCGGTTGAGATTAGATAATTTGCTTACCAGTGGGAGCAGGGCTACTTTGGCCAGTTGGTTGTTGTCCGGGGGCCAACCTAGTATGGACCCTATTTGTCCTAATTGCACCTGTTGCTTACACAAATCAGAAACATAAATAGGTCCCAGTAAATTAAACCGATAAGTTAATGTAAAATAAACAGAAACAAATCTAGAAACATGAAACTATATCCTTGTAAAATATGTCATCGCTGGTGGAAAAAGTGCTATCAGTCCAACCGGGACTAAATCCCCCTTTTCATGTGGTGCATGGGATTCGAACTCAGGATCTCTTGCCTCATGAATGCAAGGAATTACATCATGGCTTTTTACGAACCAAGCAAGGCTCGATATCCTCTTCTAGGATATCACTAGTTTCCTAGAAGATGCTGTCTATTTCGCGGTTGAGATTAGATAATTTGCTTACCAGTGGGAGCAGGGCTACTTTGGCCAGTTGGTTGTTGTCCGGGGGCCAACCTAGTATGGACCCTATTTGTCCTAATTGCACCTGTTGCTTACACAAATCAGAAACATAAATAGGTCCCAGTAAATTAAACCGATAAGTTAATGTAAAATAAACAGAAACAAATCTAGAAACATGAAACTATATCCTTGTAAAATATGTCATCGCTGGTGGAAAAAGTGCTATCAGTCCAACCGGGACTAAATCCCCCTTTTCATGTGGTGCATGGGATTCGAACTCAGGATCTCTTGCCTCATGAATGCAAGGAATTACATCATGGCTTTTTACGAACCAAGCAAGGCTCGATATCCTCTTCTAGGATATCACTAGTTTCCTAGAAGATGCTGTCTATTTCGCGGTTGAGATTAGATAATTTGCTTACCAGTGGGAGCAGGGCTACTTTGGCCAGTTGGTTGTTGTCCGGGGGCCAACCTAGTATGGACCCTATTTGTCCTAATTGCACCTGTTGCTTACACAAATCAGAAACATAAATAGGTCCCAGTAAATTAAACCGATAAGTTAATGTAAAATAAACAGAAACAAATCTAGAAACATGAAACTATATCCTTGTAAAATATGTCATCGCTGGTGGAAAAAGTGCTATCAGTCCAACCGGGACTAAATCCCCCTTTTCATGTGGTGCATGGGATTCGAACTCAGGATCTCTTGCCTCATGAATGCAAGGAATTACATCATGGCTTTTTACGAACCAAGCAAGGCTCGATATCCTCTTCTAGGATATCACTAGTTTCCTAGAAGATGCTGTCTATTTCGCGGTTGAGATTAGATAATTTGCTTACCAGTGGGAGCAGGGCTACTTTGGCCAGTTGGTTGTTGTCCGGGGGCCAACCTAGTATGGACCCTATTTGTCCTAATTGCACCTGTTGCTTACACAAATCAGAAACATAAATAGGTCCCAGTAAATTAAACCGATAAGTTAATGTAAAATAAACAGAAACAAATCTAGAAACATGAAACTATATCCTTGTAAAATATGTCATCGCTGGTGGAAAAAGTGCTATCAGTCCAACCGGGACTAAATCCCCCTTTTCATGTGGTGCATGGGATTCGAACTCAGGATCTCTTGCCTCATGAATGCAAGGAATTACATCATGGCTTTTTACGAACCAAGCAAGGCTCGATATCCTCTTCTAGGATATCACTAGTTTCCTAGAAGATGCTGTCTATTTCGCGGTTGAGATTAGATAATTTGCTTACCAGTGGGAGCAGGGCTACTTTGGCCAGTTGGTTGTTGTCCGGGGGCCAACCTAGTATGGACCCTATTTGTCCTAATTGCACCTGTTGCTTACACAAATCAGAAACATAAATAGGTCCCAGTAAATTAAACCGATAAGTTAATGTAAAATAAACAGAAACAAATCTAGAAACATGAAACTATATCCTTGTAAAATATGTCATCGCTGGTGGAAAAAGTGCTATCAGTCCAACCGGGACTAAATCCCCCTTTTCATGTGGTGCATGGGATTCGAACTCAGGATCTCTTGCCTCATGAATGCAAGGAATTACATCATGGCTTTTTACGAACCAAGCAAGGCTCGATATCCTCTTCTAGGATATCACTAGTTTCCTAGAAGATGCTGTCTATTTCGCGGTTGAGATTAGATAATTTGCTTACCAGTGGGAGCAGGGCTACTTTGGCCAGTTGGTTGTTGTCCGGGGGCCAACCTAGTATGGACCCTATTTGTCCTAATTGCACCTGTTGCTTACACAAATCAGAAACATAAATAGGTCCCAGTAAATTAAACCGATAAGTTAATGTAAAATAAACAGAAACAAATCTAGAAACATGAAACTATATCCTTGTAAAATATGTCATCGCTGGTGGAAAAAGTGCTATCAGTCCAACCGGGACTAAATCCCCCTTTTCATGTGGTGCATGGGATTCGAACTCAGGATCTCTTGCCTCATGAATGCAAGGAATTACATCATGGCTTTTTACGAACCAAGCAAGGCTCGATATCCTCTTCTAGGATATCACTAGTTTCCTAGAAGATGCTGTCTATTTCGCGGTTGAGATTAGATAATTTGCTTACCAGTGGGAGCAGGGCTACTTTGGCCAGTTGGTTGTTGTCCGGGGGCCAACCTAGTATGGACCCTATTTGTCCTAATTGCACCTGTTGCTTACACAAATCAGAAACATAAATAGGTCCCAGTAAATTAAACCGATAAGTTAATGTAAAATAAACAGAAACAAATCTAGAAACATGAAACTATATCCTTGTAAAATATGTCATCGCTGGTGGAAAAAGTGCTATCAGTCCAACCGGGACTAAATCCCCCTTTTCATGTGGTGCATGGGATTCGAACTCAGGATCTCTTGCCTCATGAATGCAAGGAATTACATCATGGCTTTTTACGAACCAAGCAAGGCTCGATATCCTCTTCTAGGATATCACTAGTTTCCTAGAAGATGCTGTCTATTTCGCGGTTGAGATTAGATAATTTGCTTACCAGTGGGAGCAGGGCTACTTTGGCCAGTTGGTTGTTGTCCGGGGGCCAACCTAGTATGGACCCTATTTGTCCTAATTGCACCTGTTGCTTACACAAATCAGAAACATAAATAGGTCCCAGTAAATTAAACCGATAAGTTAATGTAAAATAAACAGAAACAAATCTAGAAACATGAAACTATATCCTTGTAAAATATGTCATCGCTGGTGGAAAAAGTGCTATCAGTCCAACCGGGACTAAATCCCCCTTTTCATGTGGTGCATGGGATTCGAACTCAGGATCTCTTGCCTCATGAATGCAAGGAATTACATCATGGCTTTTTACGAACCAAGCAAGGCTCGATATCCTCTTCTAGGATATCACTAGTTTCCTAGAAGATGCTGTCTATTTCGCGGTTGAGATTAGATAATTTGCTTACCAGTGGGAGCAGGGCTACTTTGGCCAGTTGGTTGTTGTCCGGGGGCCAACCTAGTATGGACCCTATTTGTCCTAATTGCACCTGTTGCTTACACAAATCAGAAACATAAATAGGTCCCAGTAAATTAAACCGATAAGTTAATGTAAAATAAACAGAAACAAATCTAGAAACATGAAACTATATCCTTGTAAAATATGTCATCGCTGGTGGAAAAAGTGCTATCAGTCCAACCGGGACTAAATCCCCCTTTTCATGTGGTGCATGGGATTCGAACTCAGGATCTCTTGCCTCATGAATGCAAGGAATTACATCATGGCTTTTTACGAACCAAGCAAGGCTCGATATCCTCTTCTAGGATATCACTAGTTTCCTAGAAGATGCTGTCTATTTCGCGGTTGAGATTAGATAATTTGCTTACCAGTGGGAGCAGGGCTACTTTGGCCAGTTGGTTGTTGTCCGGGGGCCAACCTAGTATGGACCCTATTTGTCCTAATTGCACCTGTTGCTTACACAAATCAGAAACATAAATAGGTCCCAGTAAATTAAACCGATAAGTTAATGTAAAATAAACAGAAACAAATCTAGAAACATGAAACTATATCCTTGTAAAATATGTCATCGCTGGTGGAAAAAGTGCTATCAGTCCAACCGGGACTAAATCCCCCTTTTCATGTGGTGCATGGGATTCGAACTCAGGATCTCTTGCCTCATGAATGCAAGGAATTACATCATGGCTTTTTACGAACCAAGCAAGGCTCGATATCCTCTTCTAGGATATCACTAGTTTCCTAGAAGATGCTGTCTATTTCGCGGTTGAGATTAGATAATTTGCTTACCAGTGGGAGCAGGGCTACTTTGGCCAGTTGGTTGTTGTCCGGGGGCCAACCTAGTATGGACCCTATTTGTCCTAATTGCACCTGTTGCTTACACAAATCAGAAACATAAATAGGTCCCAGTAAATTAAACCGATAAGTTAATGTAAAATAAACAGAAACAAATCTAGAAACATGAAACTATATCCTTGTAAAATATGTCATCGCTGGTGGAAAAAGTGCTATCAGTCCAACCGGGACTAAATCCCCCTTTTCATGTGGTGCATGGGATTCGAACTCAGGATCTCTTGCCTCATGAATGCAAGGAATTACATCATGGCTTTTTACGAACCAAGCAAGGCTCGATATCCTCTTCTAGGATATCACTAGTTTCCTAGAAGATGCTGTCTATTTCGCGGTTGAGATTAGATAATTTGCTTACCAGTGGGAGCAGGGCTACTTTGGCCAGTTGGTTGTTGTCCGGGGGCCAACCTAGTATGGACCCTATTTGTCCTAATTGCACCTGTTGCTTACACAAATCAGAAACATAAATAGGTCCCAGTAAATTAAACCGATAAGTTAATGTAAAATAAACAGAAACAAATCTAGAAACATGAAACTATATCCTTGTAAAATATGTCATCGCTGGTGGAAAAAGTGCTATCAGTCCAACCGGGACTAAATCCCCCTTTTCATGTGGTGCATGGGATTCGAACTCAGGATCTCTTGCCTCATGAATGCAAGGAATTACATCATGGCTTTTTACGAACCAAGCAAGGCTCGATATCCTCTTCTAGGATATCACTAGTTTCCTAGAAGATGCTGTCTATTTCGCGGTTGAGATTAGATAATTTGCTTACCAGTGGGAGCAGGGCTACTTTGGCCAGTTGGTTGTTGTCCGGGGGCCAACCTAGTATGGACCCTATTTGTCCTAATTGCACCTGTTGCTTACACAAATCAGAAACATAAATAGGTCCCAGTAAATTAAACCGATAAGTTAATGTAAAATAAACAGAAACAAATCTAGAAACATGAAACTATATCCTTGTAAAATATGTCATCGCTGGTGGAAAAAGTGCTATCAGTCCAACCGGGACTAAATCCCCCTTTTCATGTGGTGCATGGGATTCGAACTCAGGATCTCTTGCCTCATGAATGCAAGGAATTACATCATGGCTTTTTACGAACCAAGCAAGGCTCGATATCCTCTTCTAGGATATCACTAGTTTCCTAGAAGATGCTGTCTATTTCGCGGTTGAGATTAGATAATTTGCTTACCAGTGGGAGCAGGGCTACTTTGGCCAGTTGGTTGTTGTCCGGGGGCCAACCTAGTATGGACCCTATTTGTCCTAATTGCACCTGTTGCTTACACAAATCAGAAACATAAATAGGTCCCAGTAAATTAAACCGATAAGTTAATGTAAAATAAACAGAAACAAATCTAGAAACATGAAACTATATCCTTGTAAAATATGTCATCGCTGGTGGAAAAAGTGCTATCAGTCCAACCGGGACTAAATCCCCCTTTTCATGTGGTGCATGGGATTCGAACTCAGGATCTCTTGCCTCATGAATGCAAGGAATTACATCATGGCTTTTTACGAACCAAGCAAGGCTCGATATCCTCTTCTAGGATATCACTAGTTTCCTAGAAGATGCTGTCTATTTCGCGGTTGAGATTAGATAATTTGCTTACCAGTGGGAGCAGGGCTACTTTGGCCAGTTGGTTGTTGTCCGGGGGCCAACCTAGTATGGACCCTATTTGTCCTAATTGCACCTGTTGCTTACACAAATCAGAAACATAAATAGGTCCCAGTAAATTAAACCGATAAGTTAATGTAAAATAAACAGAAACAAATCTAGAAACATGAAACTATATCCTTGTAAAATATGTCATCGCTGGTGGAAAAAGTGCTATCAGTCCAACCGGGACTAAATCCCCCTTTTCATGTGGTGCATGGGATTCGAACTCAGGATCTCTTGCCTCATGAATGCAAGGAATTACATCATGGCTTTTTACGAACCAAGCAAGGCTCGATATCCTCTTCTAGGATATCACTAGTTTCCTAGAAGATGCTGTCTATTTCGCGGTTGAGATTAGATAATTTGCTTACCAGTGGGAGCAGGGCTACTTTGGCCAGTTGGTTGTTGTCCGGGGGCCAACCTAGTATGGACCCTATTTGTCCTAATTGCACCTGTTGCTTACACAAATCAGAAACATAAATAGGTCCCAGTAAATTAAACCGATAAGTTAATGTAAAATAAACAGAAACAAATCTAGAAACATGAAACTATATCCTTGTAAAATATGTCATCGCTGGTGGAAAAAGTGCTATCAGTCCAACCGGGACTAAATCCCCCTTTTCATGTGGTGCATGGGATTCGAACTCAGGATCTCTTGCCTCATGAATGCAAGGAATTACATCATGGCTTTTTACGAACCAAGCAAGGCTCGATATCCTCTTCTAGGATATCACTAGTTTCCTAGAAGATGCTGTCTATTTCGCGGTTGAGATTAGATAATTTGCTTACCAGTGGGAGCAGGGCTACTTTGGCCAGTTGGTTGTTGTCCGGGGGCCAACCTAGTATGGACCCTATTTGTCCTAATTGCACCTGTTGCTTACACAAATCAGAAACATAAATAGGTCCCAGTAAATTAAACCGATAAGTTAATGTAAAATAAACAGAAACAAATCTAGAAACATGAAACTATATCCTTGTAAAATATGTCATCGCTGGTGGAAAAAGTGCTATCAGTCCAACCGGGACTAAATCCCCCTTTTCATGTGGTGCATGGGATTCGAACTCAGGATCTCTTGCCTCATGAATGCAAGGAATTACATCATGGCTTTTTACGAACCAAGCAAGGCTCGATATCCTCTTCTAGGATATCACTAGTTTCCTAGAAGATGCTGTCTATTTCGCGGTTGAGATTAGATAATTTGCTTACCAGTGGGAGCAGGGCTACTTTGGCCAGTTGGTTGTTGTCCGGGGGCCAACCTAGTATGGACCCTATTTGTCCTAATTGCACCTGTTGCTTACACAAATCAGAAACATAAATAGGTCCCAGTAAATTAAACCGATAAGTTAATGTAAAATAAACAGAAACAAATCTAGAAACATGAAACTATATCCTTGTAAAATATGTCATCGCTGGTGGAAAAAGTGCTATCAGTCCAACCGGGACTAAATCCCCCTTTTCATGTGGTGCATGGGATTCGAACTCAGGATCTCTTGCCTCATGAATGCAAGGAATTACATCATGGCTTTTTACGAACCAAGCAAGGCTCGATATCCTCTTCTAGGATATCACTAGTTTCCTAGAAGATGCTGTCTATTTCGCGGTTGAGATTAGATAATTTGCTTACCAGTGGGAGCAGGGCTACTTTGGCCAGTTGGTTGTTGTCCGGGGGCCAACCTAGTATGGACCCTATTTGTCCTAATTGCACCTGTTGCTTACACAAATCAGAAACATAAATAGGTCCCAGTAAATTAAACCGATAAGTTAATGTAAAATAAACAGAAACAAATCTAGAAACATGAAACTATATCCTTGTAAAATATGTCATCGCTGGTGGAAAAAGTGCTATCAGTCCAACCGGGACTAAATCCCCCTTTTCATGTGGTGCATGGGATTCGAACTCAGGATCTCTTGCCTCATGAATGCAAGGAATTACATCATGGCTTTTTACGAACCAAGCAAGGCTCGATATCCTCTTCTAGGATATCACTAGTTTCCTAGAAGATGCTGTCTATTTCGCGGTTGAGATTAGATAATTTGCTTACCAGTGGGAGCAGGGCTACTTTGGCCAGTTGGTTGTTGTCCGGGGGCCAACCTAGTATGGACCCTATTTGTCCTAATTGCACCTGTTGCTTACACAAATCAGAAACATAAATAGGTCCCAGTAAATTAAACCGATAAGTTAATGTAAAATAAACAGAAACAAATCTAGAAACATGAAACTATATCCTTGTAAAATATGTCATCGCTGGTGGAAAAAGTGCTATCAGTCCAACCGGGACTAAATCCCCCTTTTCATGTGGTGCATGGGATTCGAACTCAGGATCTCTTGCCTCATGAATGCAAGGAATTACATCATGGCTTTTTACGAACCAAGCAAGGCTCGATATCCTCTTCTAGGATATCACTAGTTTCCTAGAAGATGCTGTCTATTTCGCGGTTGAGATTAGATAATTTGCTTACCAGTGGGAGCAGGGCTACTTTGGCCAGTTGGTTGTTGTCCGGGGGCCAACCTAGTATGGACCCTATTTGTCCTAATTGCACCTGTTGCTTACACAAATCAGAAACATAAATAGGTCCCAGTAAATTAAACCGATAAGTTAATGTAAAATAAACAGAAACAAATCTAGAAACATGAAACTATATCCTTGTAAAATATGTCATCGCTGGTGGAAAAAGTGCTATCAGTCCAACCGGGACTAAATCCCCCTTTTCATGTGGTGCATGGGATTCGAACTCAGGATCTCTTGCCTCATGAATGCAAGGAATTACATCATGGCTTTTTACGAACCAAGCAAGGCTCGATATCCTCTTCTAGGATATCACTAGTTTCCTAGAAGATGCTGTCTATTTCGCGGTTGAGATTAGATAATTTGCTTACCAGTGGGAGCAGGGCTACTTTGGCCAGTTGGTTGTTGTCCGGGGGCCAACCTAGTATGGACCCTATTTGTCCTAATTGCACCTGTTGCTTACACAAATCAGAAACATAAATAGGTCCCAGTAAATTAAACCGATAAGTTAATGTAAAATAAACAGAAACAAATCTAGAAACATGAAACTATATCCTTGTAAAATATGTCATCGCTGGTGGAAAAAGTGCTATCAGTCCAACCGGGACTAAATCCCCCTTTTCATGTGGTGCATGGGATTCGAACTCAGGATCTCTTGCCTCATGAATGCAAGGAATTACATCATGGCTTTTTACGAACCAAGCAAGGCTCGATATCCTCTTCTAGGATATCACTAGTTTCCTAGAAGATGCTGTCTATTTCGCGGTTGAGATTAGATAATTTGCTTACCAGTGGGAGCAGGGCTACTTTGGCCAGTTGGTTGTTGTCCGGGGGCCAACCTAGTATGGACCCTATTTGTCCTAATTGCACCTGTTGCTTACACAAATCAGAAACATAAATAGGTCCCAGTAAATTAAACCGATAAGTTAATGTAA
This sequence comes from Echinochloa crus-galli, assembly GCA_900205405.1. Classification (NCBI taxonomy): domain Eukaryota; kingdom Viridiplantae; phylum Streptophyta; class Magnoliopsida; order Poales; family Poaceae; genus Echinochloa; species Echinochloa crus-galli. Next base: position 2,284,979 of record OAMR01000079.1, read on the forward strand.
AATAAACAGAAACAAATCTAGAAACATGAAACTATATCCTTGTAAAATATGTCATCGCTGGTGGAAAAAGTGCTATCAGTCCAACCGGGACTAAATCCCCCTTTTCATGTGGTGCATGGGATTCGAACTCAGGATCTCTTGCCTCATGAATGCAAGGAATTACATCATGGCTTTTTACGAACCAAGCAAGGCTCGATATCCTCTTCTAGGATATCACTAGTTTCCTAGAAGATGCTGTCTATTTCGCGGTTGAGATTAGATAATTTGCTTACCAGTGGGAGCAGGGCTACTTTGGCCAGTTGGTTGTTGTCCGGGGGCCAACCTAGTATGGACCCTATTTGTCCTAATTGCACCTGTTGCTTACACAAATCAGAAACATAAATAGGTCCCAGTAAATTAAACCGATAAGTTAATGTAAAATAAACAGAAACAAATCTAGAAACATGAAACTATATCCTTGTAAAATATGTCATCGCTGGTGGAAAAAGTGCTATCAGTCCAACCGGGACTAAATCCCCCTTTTCATGTGGTGCATGGGATTCGAACTCAGGATCTCTTGCCTCATGAATGCAAGGAATTACATCATGGCTTTTTACGAACCAAGCAAGGCTCGATATCCTCTTCTAGGATATCACTAGTTTCCTAGAAGATGCTGTCTATTTCGCGGTTGAGATTAGATAATTTGCTTACCAGTGGGAGCAGGGCTACTTTGGCCAGTTGGTTGTTGTCCGGGGGCCAACCTAGTATGGACCCTATTTGTCCTAATTGCACCTGTTGCTTACACAAATCAGAAACATAAATAGGTCCCAGTAAATTAAACCGATAAGTTAATGTAAAATAAACAGAAACAAATCTAGAAACATGAAACTATATCCTTGTAAAATATGTCATCGCTGGTGGAAAAAGTGCTATCAGTCCAACCGGGACTAAATCCCCCTTTTCATGTGGTGCATGGGATTCGAACTCAGGATCTCTTGCCTCATGAATGCAAGGAATTACATCATGGCTTTTTACGAACCAAGCAAGGCTCGATATCCTCTTCTAGGATATCACTAGTTTCCTAGAAGATGCTGTCTATTTCGCGGTTGAGATTAGATAATTTGCTTACCAGTGGGAGCAGGGCTACTTTGGCCAGTTGGTTGTTGTCCGGGGGCCAACCTAGTATGGACCCTATTTGTCCTAATTGCACCTGTTGCTTACACAAATCAGAAACATAAATAGGTCCCAGTAAATTAAACCGATAAGTTAATGTAAAATAAACAGAAACAAATCTAGAAACATGAAACTATATCCTTGTAAAATATGTCATCGCTGGTGGAAAAAGTGCTATCAGTCCAACCGGGACTAAATCCCCCTTTTCATGTGGTGCATGGGATTCGAACTCAGGATCTCTTGCCTCATGAATGCAAGGAATTACATCATGGCTTTTTACGAACCAAGCAAGGCTCGATATCCTCTTCTAGGATATCACTAGTTTCCTAGAAGATGCTGTCTATTTCGCGGTTGAGATTAGATAATTTGCTTACCAGTGGGAGCAGGGCTACTTTGGCCAGTTGGTTGTTGTCCGGGGGCCAACCTAGTATGGACCCTATTTGTCCTAATTGCACCTGTTGCTTACACAAATCAGAAACATAAATAGGTCCCAGTAAATTAAACCGATAAGTTAATGTAAAATAAACAGAAACAAATCTAGAAACATGAAACTATATCCTTGTAAAATATGTCATCGCTGGTGGAAAAAGTGCTATCAGTCCAACCGGGACTAAATCCCCCTTTTCATGTGGTGCATGGGATTCGAACTCAGGATCTCTTGCCTCATGAATGCAAGGAATTACATCATGGCTTTTTACGAACCAAGCAAGGCTCGATATCCTCTTCTAGGATATCACTAGTTTCCTAGAAGATGCTGTCTATTTCGCGGTTGAGATTAGATAATTTGCTTACCAGTGGGAGCAGGGCTACTTTGGCCAGTTGGTTGTTGTCCGGGGGCCAACCTAGTATGGACCCTATTTGTCCTAATTGCACCTGTTGCTTACACAAATCAGAAACATAAATAGGTCCCAGTAAATTAAACCGATAAGTTAATGTAAAATAAACAGAAACAAATCTAGAAACATGAAACTATATCCTTGTAAAATATGTCATCGCTGGTGGAAAAAGTGCTATCAGTCCAACCGGGACTAAATCCCCCTTTTCATGTGGTGCATGGGATTCGAACTCAGGATCTCTTGCCTCATGAATGCAAGGAATTACATCATGGCTTTTTACGAACCAAGCAAGGCTCGATATCCTCTTCTAGGATATCACTAGTTTCCTAGAAGATGCTGTCTATTTCGCGGTTGAGATTAGATAATTTGCTTACCAGTGGGAGCAGGGCTACTTTGGCCAGTTGGTTGTTGTCCGGGGGCCAACCTAGTATGGACCCTATTTGTCCTAATTGCACCTGTTGCTTACACAAATCAGAAACATAAATAGGTCCCAGTAAATTAAACCGATAAGTTAATGTAAAATAAACAGAAACAAATCTAGAAACATGAAACTATATCCTTGTAAAATATGTCATCGCTGGTGGAAAAAGTGCTATCAGTCCAACCGGGACTAAATCCCCCTTTTCATGTGGTGCATGGGATTCGAACTCAGGATCTCTTGCCTCATGAATGCAAGGAATTACATCATGGCTTTTTACGAACCAAGCAAGGCTCGATATCCTCTTCTAGGATATCACTAGTTTCCTAGAAGATGCTGTCTATTTCGCGGTTGAGATTAGATAATTTGCTTACCAGTGGGAGCAGGGCTACTTTGGCCAGTTGGTTGTTGTCCGGGGGCCAACCTAGTATGGACCCTATTTGTCCTAATTGCACCTGTTGCTTACACAAATCAGAAACATAAATAGGTCCCAGTAAATTAAACCGATAAGTTAATGTAAAATAAACAGAAACAAATCTAGAAACATGAAACTATATCCTTGTAAAATATGTCATCGCTGGTGGAAAAAGTGCTATCAGTCCAACCGGGACTAAATCCCCCTTTTCATGTGGTGCATGGGATTCGAACTCAGGATCTCTTGCCTCATGAATGCAAGGAATTACATCATGGCTTTTTACGAACCAAGCAAGGCTCGATATCCTCTTCTAGGATATCACTAGTTTCCTAGAAGATGCTGTCTATTTCGCGGTTGAGATTAGATAATTTGCTTACCAGTGGAAGCAGTGCTACTTTGGCCAGTTGGTCGTTGTCCGGGGGGCCAACTAGTATAGGCCCTATTTGTCGTAATTGCACCTGTTGCTTACACAAATCAGAAACATAAATAGGTCCCAGTAAATTAAACCGATAAGTTAATGTAAAATAAACAGAAACAAATCTAGAAACATGAAACTATATCCTTGTAAAATATGTCATCGCTGGTGGAAAAAGTGCTATCAGTCCAACCGGGACTAAATCCCCCTTTTCATGTGGTGCATGGGATTCGAACTCAGGATCTGTTGCCTCACGTGTAGCCTTCTCAACCATCTCACCTAAAAACACATGTGATACATAGGAGGGTACATTCCTTTTAAATTTTTCCGTGAAGCACTTTAGTCCCGGGTGAAAACACCGACCGAGACTAAAGGGTAGCCTTTAGTCCCGGGACCTTTTTAGTTCCGGATGGAAACACCGACCGGGACTGAAGGGTGGCTTTCTTTTAGTCCCGAGTGGAAACAGCGACCGGGCTAAAAGGTTCTTCGGGATCTCAAAAAATACAAACCAGGACTAAAGGATATTTGTCACGGTTCAAAACTTAACCGGGACTAAAGGCAGGAGATGGAAAGTCGTTTTTCCACTAGTAGTGCATCTTCAATTTGTTGTAAATATTTGTTGGTTGCTACAACTTTTTTTTAGTCATGCAAACACACAACATTCCTAACCGTGTTTAACACTATATGCTTGGCTTCTAGAGTAAGGGCATGTGTTGTTGGTCAATAACTATATAGTGGTATATTATAGAGCGTCCTCTGAGGAAGAGGAGAGCAATGGACAAATCGTCGATCAATTTCCTAGAGCCAAAGGAGGTAAGAGGAGAGCAGAAGCAGATCGATGTGCCCAGGCAGAGCAGAGACTGTAAAATACTTTTGTTTTGCTAATATCTGGGACTCGATCTGCGTACCAAAGGTTTACGTACGTAGGTTCGGTTGGTTCCTCCTATATTGGGGAAGATTAATCTCAGGTAGAGAACCAGGAGCAGCAACGTAACACAATCTTAAACCTCTTCATTCAGGAAAGGAAAGATATTATTGTTCTTATATACGGAGTATATGATTCTTTCTATGCCTATCGAAGTCGCATTTATATGCCAGTAATTCATGGTAGAAAAAATAATATATACAGTAAATTTTCATCTATATATGCATATGATGGCATCCGTGCGCATGCACGGAATTAAAGTACGTGAAAAGATTTACTGTACAGGGTTTACCTGTAGTGTTCGGATTCGACGCCTCTCCAGAACCTACCATCTTTGGGTCCCGTATGCTGCTTGCTTCTTTGGTTTGTTTTGTTGGAAGCAAATGTTCTTCTTGTTGTTGTGCACAGCGGCTATAGAGCGTTTATATAGCAGAGGAACACGTCCGTTGACGTTTAATATAATGTTATTTCATTTTCGTAGAAAGTGATTTCTTGCCGTGTATGAAATAATATTTTGCCAGGACAATCAGTAAGCAGGCTCGTATCTTGTTTATATCTATATATACGTATTCTTCAGGTCTCATGTTAAAAGACGTATATGACCCAACGAAGAGTATATATATAGAGAGAGAGAGGGGGGATGGAGCAGATGCTTATTACCATCTGGCGGGTAACGCTTGGGGTGAGAACCAGGAGCAAGCTGCACATCTCGAGTTGAACCTGCAGCATTGTTTGAGCAAATCAGGAAGCAGTAGTACGTCCCAGTGAACTGAACAAGAGTAAGACACAATAAATTAAAATTTCCCACTTTCAAAGAACTCATCCTCGAATTGATGTATACATATCCTTGCTCACATCTTTGGACAAATTGTACTAGGAAAACGTGATCCCTACGCTAGCTTCTCGACTCAATGCATAGCCTATCTCACTGAATGTGTCTAGACTATGTAGCGGCGTAGGTACAACTAGTTGATGTTCATTCGATGCTGGAATTTGAACTCATGAATGCAAGGAATTACATCATGGCTTTTTACGAACCAAGCAAGGCTCGATATCCTCTTCTAGGATATCACTAGTTTCCTAGAAGATGCTGTCTATTTCGCGGTTGAGATTAGATAATTTGCTTACCAGTGGAAGCAGTGCTACTTTGGCCAGTTGGTCGTTGTCCGGGGGGCCAACTAGTATAGGCCCTATTTGTCGTAATTGCACCTGTTGCTTACACAAATCAGAAACATAAATAGGTCCCAGTAAATTAAACCGATAAGTTTATGTAAAATAAACAGAAACAAATCTAGAAACATGAAACTATATCCTTGTAAAATATGTCATCGCTGGTGGAAAAAGTGCTATCAGTCCAACCGGGACTAAATCCCCCTTTTCATGTGGTGCATGGGATTCGAACTCAGGATCTGTTGCCTCACGTGTAGCCTTCTCAACCATCTCACCTAAAAACACATGTGATACATAGGAGGGTACATTCCTTTTAAATTTTTCCGTGAAGCACTTTAGTCCCGGGTGAAAACACCGACCGAGACTAAAGGGTAGCCTTTAGTCCCGGGACCTTTTTAGTTCCGGATGGAAACACCGACCGGGACTGAAGGGTGGCTTTCTTTTAGTCCCGAGTGGAAACAGCGACCGGGCTAAAAGGTTCTTCGGGATCTCAAAAAATACAAACCATGACTAAAGGATATTTGTCACGGTTCAAAACTTAACCGGGACTAAAGGCAGGAGATGGAAAGTCGTTTTTCCACTAGTAGTGCATCTTCAATTTGTTGTAAATATTTGTTGGTTGCTACAACTTTTTTTTAGTCATGCAAACACACAACATTCCTAACCGTGTTTAACACTATATGCTTGGCTTCTAGAGTAAGGGCATGTGTTGTTGGTCAATAACTATATAGTGGTATATTATAGAGCGTCCTCTGAGGAAGAGGAGAGCAATGGACAAATCGTCGATCAATTTCCTAGAGCCCCATAGTATACTGCAATTTGTTCTACTATTCTTAT
>OAMR01000079.1:2292752-2351380 GCA_900205405.1 Echinochloa crus-galli
TTTAACTGAAACACTTGTATTTTAACTGAAGCAAGTAAACTCGGAACAGGATTAAGAAGACAACCTATCAAAATGATTGGAAATAATGCAAACAATGGGCGGATATGTATCTTACTATTACTAATTAGAGGCTCCTTTTGAAGCTCCACGTTAATTCTCATGAGATGCGCTAGGAAAAAAAGATAAATCATAGAAATCTCCATAAAAATCAAAGCCATCCTGCCATTAATTTAGTAATCCCAACTATAATAGTCATTAGATCTAATTTGCATCTAAATTACCCACATCTACCACTTAAAAAAATAGCTCAATGTAACCCCTAAAACTATATGTAAATTACCCTCCTCGCCATGGTGTAGAAACTAGAAAGAACCCTCACGTCTCTGTAACTGTCATGACGGCCGATGAGAGGGAAAATCCCGTATCCCAGCTCATGTCAGGGTTTCTTTGCGTCATCTAACCCTAGCCCTCAACCTTCGATGCTCCCTACCTGATTCTTAGCAGACCCCCTGCCACCAATAATACTATGATTTGTTGCCTAATTATTCATCTGTTCTAGCGTGCAAGTTCCATCCAGATGTCCATATACCGGAATAGTCGATCAGCATATCCCCAAGGAGGCAGCACCAGATCTCTCATTAACGACGAGATGATGATTCTGGATGGGAACCCGTGGCTAAACCAGTATACCTACGGTCTTCGATCGTCGTTGTACGTGTAAATATGGAACACCGACCACACGGAGCCCTAATGCGACAAGCTTATCCTGGCCTCCGTCAACGAGAACAACCTCGTCAGGTGACATGCATGAGTAATTGAGTACGCTTCGAGCCTGTTCGGCTGATAGAATGAATAGTGCTCGGTTGATAAAATGAATAGTAATTAGTATTATGTGAGAGGAAATAAGCCGAAACAAGCCAGCCGAGCACTGTTCACCTCACCAGTCGAACAGGCTCAAGCTGCGGATATGCTACCCATCTGTACTTAGCATCTGTTTGCATTGCAGTTAGCAAGAACCCGCTTGACTCAGCCATACTGCAGCACGGGAGATCAGGTCGTTGAGAGCAGCATGTTTTTTCGGTGGATTCGGTGGATGAGAGAGAGCAAGCATAGGTTGTCCCACGACTACACACGATTCATCCAGGTGATCGATGAAGGTAAACCGCACATTAATTCTGTTTGTTTCAATCAAGGAAAGTAGTATTAATGATGTGGTAGTCAAGTAGTATATGTGCAAGAGTATAGTAGAGGTTACTGATATGCATTCTATTAATCCTTCAATTGAGTAAAATGGTATTGCAAACAGTGATGTGGCACGGGTAGTACATTAATTTTGTCAAACAAAAATATAATATTGTGCCATTTAGTGTTAGGACTTCGTTCATGTCAACCTGGAAATGGTGCGAAATCCGGACTAAACCCGAACCAGACCATGGACATTTGTCCTCGTCCATAAAACCCAACCGAACCAATCCACTTGCCTACAGAACCGAGCTAATCCAATCCACCATCCTGCTCAGACCAAAACTTTATTGGATCCACGGTTCCACCTAGATACTAGCCCCGTAGACCAGTAAAAAAACGCGAAACAACGAGCTCCAGGCCGCCGCCACCAGCGTCGCGTGTCGCGTCGTCTTGTTTCGCTAGCTCCCTCGCGTGTCGCATCGGTGGTGCATGATTCACCGAACCAGCCCAAACCAATCTTTTGTTGAGAAAAACCCAAACCGAACCAAACTACCGTACAGTTAGCCCCATTTACCACCAAACCGACTAGGCCCAAAAGACCATTTTCAGGGTGACGTTTATGCATCGTGATGTGGTATTCTAAGTTATTTTTTACATTCATATGATGTTTAAATACATGTCATCCTGAAAATGGTCTGGGCTCAGCCTGGTTGCAATGGTCGGGATTTGCTATTTTGGCCTAGTCGGTTTGGTGGTAATAAATAGGCCTATGTACTGTAGTTCGGTTCGGTTTGGGTTTTTCTCAACAACAGATTGGTTTGGGCACCACCGACGCGACACGCGAGGGAGCTAGCGAAACAAGACGACGCGACACGCGAGGGAGCTAGCGAAACAAGACGACGCGACACGCGAGGGAGCTAGCGAAACAAGACGACGCGACACGCGAGGGAGCTAGCGAAACAAGACGACGCGACACGCGAGGGAGCTAGCGAAACAAGACGACGCGACACGCGACGCTGGTGGCGGCGGCCTGGAGCTCGTTGTTTCGCGTTTTTTTTACCGGTTTACGGGGCTAGTATCTAGGTGGAACCGTGGATCCAATAAAGTTTTGGTTTGAGCAGGATGGTGGATTGGATTAGCTCGGTTCTGTAGGCAAGTGGATTGGTTGGGTTGGGTTTTATGGACGAGCACAAATGTCCATGGTCTGGTTCGGACTTAGTCCGGATTTCGCACCATTTCCAGGTTGAAATACATGTACTCTTATTGCAGTTTTGCACACACAAAAAAGACTCAACCCTAAATAGTAAGTTGTCTATTTGGTCGTTTCATCTTTTCCCTTGAAAACATACAAGATATTTAAGTTAGCTTAGTGGCCGCTGCCATGGTATTAAGCATAACATTTATGCACACAATAAGCTGTAATGCAAACAAAACTACAAAAGGTAGGGAAAAAATATAGCCATCTATACATACATATATCTGTTGATGGCTCAAGTGATCCATGTTTATTTCTAGGATGGACAGGAGGAAAATGGTATGATGAGCCGAGTTGTCATCTAACTGGAAAAATATTAAAACACATATAAAAACACTGATTAAAAGTTGGAAATCATCCTTTATTAATCGCTGGCTGTAACAGATTCCAGGAAAAAAGAATCACGCACGGCTAATTCCAATATACATTCGTAAATGTTTCCATCTTTAGTCTTCTGTTTCAATCACAAATATTTGAATATTGGCAACAGTTGAAACACAAATAGATTAGTCTATTCTCTTCGAAAGCATTTACCTTCCATTATGCAAATATATATAATATAACCTGTGCGGATACACGGGTTGATGGACTAGTAGCAGTAATTGACTCGACAGGATATGATCTTAACAGCACTAGTTAACCGTCTCAAAAAAATTCAGAGGCATTCCTAGCCATAATCTAGAAGGAAGTACACATGGTCGGTCCTCGGTGTCAACCTTGCTCGGACTAAGTGCCGGGAAGGGGTTTGGGCTCCCGTGGCTGCTCCCAATGCGAGTTTGGCGGTGGCATATGGCGGTTGGCGAACCCGGCCGACCCCGCGCTCATGGGCAGACCTTTTTTGTGGCCTAAGAACAGCGGAGGTTCGTCGTAGTGCGGTGTCGGTGGTGGTGGTTGGCGGCTGCTGCGGCCTACTTCCATCCTTCGGCGTCCCCTGGTGAATATTTGGGCTCTTCCAGTCGGTGTGTCATCCTGCGTGCAGGGAAGGGTGTCGCGACTCTCGTTCCGTTGGTCGTCGGTTAGGTTGAGGGGAGCCTGTCAATGAATTATGTAGAGCACGTCTGCTCGAGGGTACCCCAGAGAGTAGATTCGTGGGTCTCGCCGAGTTTTAGGAACGATAGTACACGAGCGACACAAAGATTTAGATAGGTTCGGGCCGCGAGTAGCGTAGTACCCTACGATCTGTGTGCTTGATTGTATTGCACGTGTGGTTGTATATGCCTGTTAGGCTTCTTGGTCTACCGAGCTAGGGACCCCTGCCCTCCTCCGTTAGCCTACCGCGCGTGCGCGAGAGCCAGACCAAGCCGAGCCTAGCCTTGTGGCCGTGTACCACCGCTGCTGCCCCGCCACCGTGGCCAAGACGGAGCCCGCCGACGCTTGACGGCAGGCCGCCTCGCCGGCCAAAACCCATCCTTTCCTCGCTTCCCGTACCCGCGAGACCCAGCCGAACCTTTTCCCCCGCTTCCTGAGCCTCGTCGACCACCCCTTGGCCCTTGCCGTCGCAAACCGCCGCCGCTCGCTGGCGCTACAGCATACGCGTCGTGCGGCGACGCACAACCGAGCGCGCCCCCACGGACGCCACACCGTGGACCACACCGAGCTGACCGCACAGCCGCCGCAGAGAATCCCATCGCAGCCACATCCGATCCCGTGCGTCTGGCTCATGTGGACCGCACTCTCGATCCGTGGTGGACAGTCCACCTCGCGGGTGGCTTATCCAGGCCGGAAGCCAGAGCCAAGTGGGCCATGGCCTAGCAGCCGTTGGGCCGAGCCGGCCACTTTTGGCCCAACGTTCGGCCCAGCACCCCCATTTTCCCTTTTCTTTTTCTTTTAACCTGCTAACTGACCGGCCCCACTTGTCACTGACCACCTTAGACTGACCTGTGGGCCCTGTATTGACTGCTGACCATTGACCGTTGACTGGTCAATGTTGACCAAGTCAACTCTGACGTCATCAGGGCCCACCGATGACGTCAGCATGACGTCACGCTGACATCAGTAGTACTGCTGGCCGACACGTGGCGCTCCCTGGTGCTGCCACGTGTCCTGTTTGTTATTTTATTTTTCAGAATTAATTAAATAATTTCATAAAATGATTTAAACTTGAAAATTTTCAGAAAATGATTTAAACTTGAAAAAACTGAGGAGGAGGAGTTCGACGAGTACTACTATGAGGAGGAGTCACCAGGTTCACGCCCATTCATTCTCTGAACGCATATTAGACATGCTCGTAGTATGCTATGCTTTATTTATTCGCATGAACTGCTGCCTGAGATGAAAAACCATGCATAGCCTGTTTAATTACCATTTCCTTGATGTCCTACTACTATACATATATATGCTGTTGAGAATGCTTCGCTTGCATGCGTGTGAGGAAAATGGATGTATTAAATTGTTTTCGGTGTGAGTGTGAAAACCGAGGAGTTGGAGGATTTGAAAACCCTTTTGTTGAAGCGAGCGTACCATAACCAAATCCTCGGATTGGGGGCTTGGGTTGTACACTTGGGTACTTCCTGCGGAGTGCCTGTTGCGGGCACAAGTTTGGTTTGATCTGTTGTTGAGGAGTTGGCAGCGATACCTGTAATGGGTGTGACTGGCGGACCACCGTGGTGGATACGCATTTCGAGAGAAGAGCTCGCTTCAACAGTTTGAGGACCAGGTTGGACTACTTGCTTCATGGGACTTACCGTGCACTCTGTGTGACCATTATGCGCGTAGGCCCGATCCGAGCCTAGAAGGTGCGGTGCCAAGCCTGTAGGAGGATAGTGTTTCAGTGTAAGGGGGATTGGTGTTGACCTCTACCCCCTGATTTGCTTTGGCCCCCGACTGGCCCCGGGGGAGTGCTTCACAGTTCCGGGATGACCTCTAGAGGAGGACGCGCCCCAAGCCCGGAAAAGCAGGATGGTGCTGTAACTATTAGACCTCCGTTCGGTGTGGTGTTGTTCAGAAGGTTCACTACCGATTGGGTGCATCTCGCATAGATTCCAGGTGTACACACTCTGCAGAGTTAAAACTATATGTATAGCTGCGTCCTCGGTCATGGACAATACCCCGTGGAGCGTACGCTCTGATTAGTGTTTTGGTGACTAAAACTTCTACCTCTCCCCTTTTTAAGCTAAGGATCCGGCATGGCCGATGAGATGGGAGGAGCGTAAGTTCTCCCGTCGAATAGACGCTGGAGACGGGAGCCTGTTCTGTCAGGATTGCCCGTGGAGGAGTGAGTTGGTGTTGGAAACTGATTTACAAACTTCTCTTGCTGCTGCATAGGAAACCCGTGGCTATTCCTTGCCTATTTGTTTACTAGACTAGTCCACCTTAAAGCATGCACATATTTGGATGGTGACGTGGAACTATTCCAATCCTTGGGAACAGTTCAAGGTCTTGCAGGTTACGAGTCTGACTTCGACAACAACGCCGATGGATGGTACGACTGAGGTGCGGCGCTATGCTCGAGTAGTTTCCTGTGGAGGCGGAGATGAAGATGAAGCCCTGATGACTTAGCTACCGCTGCGTTGGCTTTCCTTTCTGTCGATTAGCCCAAGTGGCTTGTACCCGTACTTCCTATGTTGGGAGATGTATTAACCTATCATTGCACCATTTTATTCGATGTATGGATGCGATGACTTCTGGAATGAGTTTTGTACGTGATAGCTGTTGATTCTAGGACTATCACGATGGTACAGGGAGTCGGATTTTCGGTAAGGAAAATCCGGTTCGTTTCAGAGGTGCCCGGGGGCTGCGCACCCCTCGAGCCCGATGGCGTTGGGCCACCAAGGGAAACCACGCCCGCCGCAGAGGCAGGCGCGGCGCGCAACCGGGGGCTCGCGGGCATGGTCCCGACGGGGGCCGCCTCGCTCCTTACCGTCCACGTGGGCACGACCTCCCTCTCCTGCCTCTCCTCCTCCTCATCTGCGACGAACAACACCCCCCCGTCATCACCATTGTCGTCGCTGCTGACCTACGGCATGTCCTCCGGATTATCCCTCTCACACCGGCGGACTGCCGCTGCGTGCTCATCCTCCTTTGTGCCGCCTTCTCAGCGTCCTTCCGCCTCTCATCGCGGGAGCGGTTCTCCGTGCGAGACTCGGGGGTAGGGGGTACGTGCTGCGAGACACCCCCTATAGTCACAACAGACAATCAGGAATAAGCGCCCGGGCAATGAATCAAATCAAGTCAATCAAAGGGTGAAAACGCTCACCAGCCGAATGAAGCCCTCTTCAAGGCGCAACTTGAATGACCAGAGGTTGTCATCGGTACTTGCCGTTGCACCGGTGTCCACCGCATGCCGCGCCCTCGCGGCGATGTACACCGCGAGGAGCGGCTCCTCTAGCATCCGCAAGTCTGCCAGGGCTCCTGCCTCCGCGTCTGCCGTCATCTTAAACATGGGGAGCGTTCTCTCCATGAGGGGAACCACCCTCCATGGGTTGAAGTGCGCGATGACGGTCGCCGCGGTCACCCCCGTCGTTCGTAGCGAGCGAAGGGCGTCGGTGAGGGGAACGAGCTTCGACCACTGCCCTGCGCAGGAAACGCCATGCTCCCAATCATCCGGCTTCTCCGTCAACACCTTACTGGTATATGGCGGGAGCCCCAGACCATCGTTGCACAGGTAAAACCACCCCTTCTCCCAGCCGCCGTTATTTGAGGTCATCTTGCAGGGGATGTACAGATGTTTCCAGCTGGGCGCACCACGAACGTGAGGCCACCGGTGCGACGGGGTCTGCGCACCCCCCTTGCTGCACCACCGGACATGAAAAGCTCACCTCGAAAGAGGTGAACCCACAATTCCCAGTGCGCCTCTGTCCCCAGCAGCCCCTCGCAGACAACGACGAAGGTCACCGCTTGCGAGATGGCGTTAGGTGCGAAGTTGTGGATCTCCACGCCATAGTAATAGCACAGACCCGCATGAATCGGCTCGCGGGGACGTTGAATCCCCGCTCATGCAACCGCACGAAGCTCACCACATACCCCTCCGGGGGTTGGGCCCCCTGTGCGCCATCGGCGGCACAATCCACGCCGGTCTTTTCGCGTCACCCTTCGTCAAGAGCTGCCCGCCGCGCACGAGCCCATCCAGGGTGCGATCTCTCACGGTCGACGGGCTCCACTGCACGGCGTCTTCAACAAGAACCATGGCTAAGCAGGGGAGGAGAAGGCGGGGATCGGAGGTAGCGAAAGTGGGCGCGGCAAACTCAAAGAACTCAAGGGCGCAGAGGAAGGCGAAGGTGGAAGAAGCGATAGCAAATGGCCAAGGTAAAAAATCCTCCTCCCTGAGTTTCCTTTTTATAAGCGAAGAAGGGGAAGAGGTGGCCGCGGAAGCCGGGGGAAAACCGCAGTAAACACGGCAGTCGCTGGCCACTGACACCTGGGCCCCATAGCGTGGAAAACCAGCGCGTGGGCGGCCGCGTTTATTACGAGGCGGCAAAACGAAACGGCCGCACAGTCGAAACTGACGCACGTCACCTCACATCCCGCCGCTCTGCCTCGCTGGGGACAAGCTGTGTTTCGAGGGGGCGATAATGTCATGGCCCATCAATGTGTCTCGGCCCAAGAATGCCATGGACAACATGAAGCCCAAATCGGTCCAGTCCAGTTGAAGGACTACAAAGGAGTAGCAGTGCACGACGGGGAGGACAACAAGAAATTAATCAGAAACCGAAAGAGAGAAAGGAAGTCGTCTTCCTCCTCTAGGTACTGAGATCTTACCCCTCCCATTTCTCCTGCAATTGCTCACGCTCCCGGCCTGATCTCGCCTGTGTAGCCTCGGGTTGTTACACCACCGTGCCCCTTGCGGATATCCATACCCCCATCGAGGTGACATCGTAAGGGAGGCCGAATCCGTGATGTGCTCCTCGCTATGTCGTCGCGGCCGCCGTCGCCGGAAGATGCCACAGCCCCGGCTCAGTCCACCTCACTGCCGTGGAGCATTCGCCTCCCCTGTCTCGTGTGGTTTCGTTCCACACCACCGAGACAAGGTTGTTTTCCCAGACCGGGTGGCAAGGAAATGGCAGGGGTGGGCCGCGATACTGGCCACGCCAGGAATAAACGAACAACCATTTTTTGTGGGCCGGGATTCTAACCAGGGCGGGGTGACCCGCGTGGATTGGGTTGTAATCCTGGCCAATCCCACCCAAAACGAACAATGCCTAAATAGGTGCACGGGGTGGCCCCGGGCGGGGAACCTCGGCGTGCGCACGGGCCGCGCCATTAGCTGGGAGCGGGCTGGTTCAGCTGGGTGGGGCCGAGTGGGGATGAGCTGGCTGGTGAATGGAAGCTTGTCCAGCTCGGCGGGGTTGGGACAAAGCGGGAGAAGGAAAAAGTGGGTCGCTCGGGTGAGAAAGAAAGGAGAGGAAAGCTGGGCGAGAGGGGGAGTTCAAGGGGCAAAAATGAACTCCAACCTAAACATCTTTTCTAAGGCTCAAACAAATGCAATTCAAACTTAAATTTAAATTAGATTTAAATACTAATTTGAACTACAAACAAACAAAATTCAATGCAGCCAGCATGAATGCAACAAAAATGTGTCTAAGCCTTATATTTGATTTTCATTCTCAGAAATAGATTATTTTCTCTATATTAATTATGGCACTTTCAAATAAAAAGTAAATTAGTTACTAAATTTTTAAATAGGCATTTCTAGGGTGTTACAAGGTCACAGAACAATGGATGGGGATTCATGAACATGACGCTAGAGGATGGATAGCTGCTTTGACAGAGACTCTACCTCATAAAGACCTAGTAAAGGTAGCAGTAATGTTGTGGGCGATCTGGCATGCGTGACGGAAAGTGCTTCACCAGAATATGGTCTTGTTTAGTTCCAAAAAGCGACTGTCAAATTCACTATGCAAAAAGATCGAAACTTTTCCATCACATCAAAATGTCATAACATGCATGGAGTATTAAATGTAGATTCAATCAAAAACTAATTGCATAGTTTTGTTGTACTCTGCGAGACTAACATTTTGAGCCTAATTAATCGATTTTTGAACAATTTTTCACACATACAAACGAAATGTTACAGTGGCGCAATGATTACGAAGAGACCCCAAACTCTCTTCGTAATTGTTTTGGGAACTAAACAAGGCCTATATTTCATAGCCCGATATCCACGAATTGTTTTGTTAACAGATTCATCCCCGGCTTAGCAAGATAAACGTAGGATTCTCTGGTGTTGGATTCCTCCCCCAGTGGGAATGATGAAGATAAACGTAGATGCTGCTATGTCAAAAAACAATGGAAGGACAGCAGCAGCAGCAATTGCGAGAGACGGAGCAGGTAACTTTCTAGGTGCCTTGGTGCTAGTCTTGGAAGGGATAATGGATCCGGAGGCAGCAGAGACCGTGGCATGCTTTAGCATCTGACCTCATGTTTGAAACCTATGTCCATCGAGCTCAAATTTTATATGGTAGTATAGAGCAACATAAATTATGTTAAAAATAAATTTTGATTTTTTGCACTATTATTTAAAAAAACTATGTTAAATAATAATAAATTAATCGTATTGATATAAAATTTTATGAAAAATAGTGGTGGAAATTTTACTTTCTTATCTCGCAAAATTTAACTCAAAGTATCACATGTGCATACAGAGAAATACAAATACAAATCTATAATAATGGTACACTGGACTCATTAATTAATATAGTTGGGTGTAAAATGAACCATAACATAATTAGAGGGCCTGTCCAGATTTTATGCATACTTGAAGGAACTAATTTAAACTTGTTGTAATAAAAATAGTGAACACACGCAAAGGGAATCCACACTCACTAGAAGATGGAAAAAACGACAAAGAAAAGATCCGACAAAGAACACAAAAGAGAGTGTCCGCCTTGCAACAACTTTTCGTGCTTTACATGGCATGTCACAAAAGACACCTTGTTCTGCTGATATCTGAGCTTGGTAATGGATCCAGCTAATTAAGATTTCCTTGTGGCATAGCTCAAGGCAGCAAACAACGACTGCAACACCGTGCATAGGAAGAGGATGACCGCCGCCGCCACGGCTAACGCCATCAAGATGTTGTTGCACTTGGTGTGCCGCAGCCACGCCATGGACTTCCGCCAGTGGCTCCGGCAGAGCTTCTCGAGCTCCTCCTGTTCTCTCTTGAGGTAGTACAACTCCGGATCGCTCAGGTTGATGGGGACGCCCCTGCAGAGACCGGCAAATCCGTCGGCGACATCACTGTCGTTGCCGAGAGAGTGATCGATGATCCCCTTACTGGAGAGTAGCCTGACGTCCTCCTCCGTGCTCGCCACCATCGACAGGAAATGGCAGTAGGCCCGGACGTGGGTGCCGACCCCGGGCTCGTGGCTGTGCAGCTCCAGCGCCATCATGTTCCGCAGGATGGTCGTCGTGTTGCCGTCTATCCTCAAGCAAGGGATATGGAGGGTGCCGTCCCTGACGTCGATGTCCAGGATGGAGCAGGCCTCCCCTCCGTCGAGCTCGCGCTTGGCCAGCCTCACGCCGGCGGCGTAGTAGTACGTCGCAGAGCGCCACCGCGACTGGGTCGCCACGGCGGGGACGGCGGCGGCCGTGTCTACAGTAATATTAAGCTCGACGGCGGCGTGCGCCACCGCCGCCGCCGCTGTTAGAGAACCATTCGTTTCAGTTTGAGCACGACGGCGGCCGATGGTGGTGGGCCAGAAGTAGAGGTAGAGTAGGTGAAGGAGGTGGCAGGGAGGCCTCCCATTCAAATTGGCCCTCACCGTCCTGTACGTGACCGTGTTGTGCACGTACAAATGGTGATGGAGGACCAACCTCTCGATGTAGCTCGCAGCATCTTGGGCAACATCATCGGCATTATTGATAATGGCGCCGTCGTCGTTGCCACCTTCGGCGGCCAACAGCCCGTATATGTCCTCGAGGACGAAGAAAGGTAGCTGGTTCTCGAGGAGGAAGATGACGTCGCGGTCGTAGAGATCAGACGATCTTCCTGCCATGCCGATGCCGGTGAGCTCTAAAGAGGACAGCACGAAGTACCCGTCCAGCAGCAGCATGCACGCAAACGCCTCACTGTCGTTGATTATGCTGCCGTCGTTGATGTAGCACCGCCGTGCGCGGACCTCGACGTCCACCATTGCCTCCAGGTATCTCCGGAGCACCTGCTCTCGCCGCTGTTCGTCGCCGCTGGGGAGGGCGCTGTAGAGTCGGTTCTTCTTCTCCTGCTCCATCCAGTGAGCTGGATTCCGGTGGAGGGCGCCGATGAGCACGTTGCTTGGTGTGTACGCACCGGAATCCACCGCACGGATTAGTTTGTTGACCCAACAAATGAGACAAGGGCCTTCTGGCGACACCGGAGTAGCCGTAGTTCCTAGCCTGTTCTTCATGTCTTGTATCAGGGAATCGAAGCAAGGTTCCTCCTCGTCTTCTGGAAATTTAATTGTAACAAGCAATGTGGTGAGTTCTGGCGATTTTATATCCAACGTACTGTATGTGTAACTTGAGCTCGGCTCAATATTTTTTTAGCAGGATAATATTTAAAAGCGATCTACATAAGGACATAAGGATTGCGTATGATATTTAGCTGCTTATTTAAAGAGAAAATAAGGACTACATGTACGTACGGTGCTCCTTTCATACGGTATTTTCCCATACTTCCGAGGTATACAGGTTTTTTATATAGATATCCAAGAAAAGCAGAATAATAATGAATTGTATAGGATGACGTTCCTTACACACGCATCTCAAAAACAATGAGGATGTATTGAAAACCTTTAAAAAATCATTTACACCATGAATTGTTCCTAGTCGTAATTTCAGCACAATATTGTATTTTAAATGAATGATGATTAGGAATTTTGTCTATTGTATTAAACTCTCAGCATGATGATGTTGGGATTTAACTCCGTAGGCCATTCAATAAAACCCAACAACACAAGTTCTTGTCAATAGAAAAAAAAGAGACATTGATTTAAGTAATGGATATATTTGCAGCTTCAGACATCCTCTTCTGGGGACAGATACATACATGTAGGGATGTAGCTAGGCAGATCTAATACATATGGATATCACCGATATCGTTCTCTCGAAATAGTCAAATTCTAACTAGTTTATGTTGATATGTCATGCCATTTACCAAGTCCAGTCACATAGATACATAGCATAGATTTATAAACAGTCAAAGAGAATCTTTTTTGTAATAATACAAATATTCTACCATAGGATATAATAAAGCATTGCATTTACATATGCCTAAGATATATTTGGTTATGTGATACTAGAATGAAAAGCCAAGTTGCATGGAAGGAATACAAATCAACAAATAAGTTATGTTCAATCATGTTAGAGGACATTTAACTAAAAATGATAAATCCAAATAGTAGAATAGATAGATTATACTTTGGAAAAAAACCGCTACTCACTTCACTTAATAACCTGAAAAATCAGTTTTTGGTTTTATTAAAATACTAGAAATAAATAAGATTCAAATAACTCCAAATGGAATTAGTTATGAATTTTTAGAAAAAAATCAGTGCTAGCTAGTCTCATATTTTTCTAATTTCTAATGAATTAGTTATGAATTTAAATTATTAAATCTGATTTGTGTTAATATACATGATGTAATACAACTGTTCGAATCAAATATCTGATGGATTATCTGACCGGATATCCGATATCCAACAGATAATGGGTCCTTCTTATATTCAAATCTGTATCCGTAAAAACTATCTGAATTTGTATCCGATATCCGAGAAAACATCTGGATATCTGAAAAGATATCCGAATCACTATGCAAGCTCTTTCGGTCGGTCTAGAAATATCCTTACCATTTACACCCCTACATATAGATTGCAATTGAATTTTCTATTTACAAGCTTTTTTTCTAGCCAGAAGATTGGAACATCTCGTAGCTCACATAACACTACTGAGCAGTCGATACTAGAAGTCTCTAAAATCCTATTTAATCCCGATTTTCGGATCGATATTATGTAGCCAAGCTTAAATATAATCCTGGGGAGGCCTGTGCATGTGTGGCGCGAGGATTTGAACCCATCACCTCTCATCTACATTTCACATCTAACTAGCTAAGATATACTTTCCGTTTGAATGAAGTTGTAGAGACCCTTTAATATCGATGGTAACATCAAATGGTATTAAAATGTTATCACCCGATATTAAAAGTTTCCATGACTTTCTATACTCCATAAATATAGCAGTCAAAGTAGGACTCACTACTACTGGATTCAATTTTAGGCGGTATATTTGTGGTGGATGAAAAATAGTTTTTCTAATAGTGTAAAGCCCGAGAAGAAAATGTAAAATAATCCCTAGTATGTGTTGGGAGTCAAATAAGCCCGAGAATGCAGGTCAAAAAGGAAACAAATGAGGAAAAAAGCGTATATTCTCTTATGTTTCACTGCCACGCTGCATTCTTTCTGTTACCACTCCAGGAGTTGTTGCAAGACCAAAGACACCAAAGGCTCGATCACATCCCGGCTATTTCAATCATTTTTAATATATATGATTCGACCCCCCGTTAAAGCTCCTGTGCATTGGTACACGGGAGTGGTCTCGTAACATCAACAACTATTTTTTTGGAAAAGGGTTATCAACAACTATGAATATTAGTCATTTGCCAATGCAACCTTCTTTCTCACAGATCAATAATATTCAAGAATGCCTGCTGCACTCTCGCAGCTTTTGTATAAAGCTAGGTTAACAAAGTAGATAAAGAGATTTAGTGGAACCTTTGGAAAACATAAAGCGCAAAAGTAGAAAATGAAGATATAGACTAGTTGAGGCCTCCGCGGGCGCCTTTCCCTGGAAAACCTTAATGGTAATATGGTAGCGTACTGCAAGACCTCTAGGATTGGTGCGTCAGCCAAATTTAGTTGTCAAACAGTTTGGTTCCTGTTCGTCTTCCTCTTCTTGTGATCTTGTCTCGACCCTCTTCTCATGATGAGTATTTTCTGGGTCTAATTTGCTGTCACTAAGGAATTTGATGGAATCACTATATTGCCTTGATGGCCAAGGATTTTCTAGTGCTCCACTGAAAGAATTGGTGTTCAGTTTCTCGGCACCTTCCAAGATTGTCAGTCTTCGTTATGGTCTATATATCACCCACGGTACAAAAAGAAAAGGATTATATGCGGTTCTTTTGCTGTGTCCTGCACAATCTTGAACTAGGATTCACAAAATGTCTTTTCGGTTTTAATCTCTGTAAGAAAATTCGAACATAAGAAAGAAAAGTTGAAATCATCTTACCTGTATGACAAAAGCTCAAGTGCTTTGTTGTAGTCAGAGGCACTAAAACACATGTTCATGGAAGGTCCCTGGAGGAGTGACTTGCACCAAGAACCGCCATAGAAAAGTAGATCAGGATAAATATTCCAAGCTCAACTAGAACAACAATAAGAACACAACAGAAGCAAGAGATTTAGATATGAAGTTCACTCCCATACAGGGAGCTATATCTCCATTGAGGGTCTACAAAAAGCAGATTTATATACTCTGTTATGACCGGCATCACATATGAACGAAGGCACAAGCATCAGCGTGGCTAGGAGACACGCCAAGGATCAAGGAAGGAGTCGAAGATTTAGTTTGGGAAGAGATATTTTAGTTTAGCAGAGAGATATTTTTCCTTAGAGTTTGTTAGGATTTGAGAGTTAGTTTGGTAAGTTGAGAGACATGGCTATATATAGCGAGATGCTGTAATCGTTTGAGTTAGGCAAGATCAACATCCTGTTGGTCCATTGCCCTTCGGTGCAATTCCAATCTCGTGTTCTCTCGTTCTCCGTGCGCCAGCACGGCGCCGCCACCTCGCCGCCGCGCGTTCAAGCCGCGGCCACCGATCCTTCACCCCTACAACCTCAGTAGCCTCTCACGGTCGCTTGGTTCTATCAATCTGGTATCAGAGATGTCAGGTTCCGAAGAGGGGGACAACGCTTCTGCCGCCGCTACACCACCCACCAACATGGAGTCCATCACCAAGTCCTTGGGCGACATGCAGCAGCAGCTCGCCGTGATCTCCACTCAGTTGGCCACCATGTCCTCCAGGGTGACCGTCTTGGACAAGCAGTCGCTGCAGCCGCCACTTCTCTTACCGGCTGCCTCATTGCTCTATGGCCTTCCGGGTTTTGGTGGGATTCCGGCGACCACAGCGCCCTCGGAATCATCGTCCTCGCAGCCGATAGTCTCGACGACGGCCCCGGCGCCGACACCCAGCGCACCGGCGCCCTCAACAACAACCCCGGTGCCCATCCATCAGCTGCGTTTTCCGCCGTCGCCCTCACCAATCCCGACCTACCCGCTGCTGACTCCCCCAGGGGCGCAGCCAGTACCACAGGCATACGCCAGAGGCGGGGGTTGGTGTGCCACGCTTCCACAAGCTGGACTTTCCGTTGTTCGACGGCAAGGAAGATCCATTGGGCTGGCTGAACTGGTGTGAGCAATTTTTCTGCAGTCAGCGTACACCAGAACATGACAAGGTCGATCTGGCGGCGTACCATACCACGGGTGTTGCTCAGACGTGGTTCTTCATGTTGGAGCGTGACACGGGCGTTCCGACTTGGGCGCATTTCAAGGAGTTGTGCAACCAGCGCTTCGGGCCGCCCCTCTGCACCAACCATCTGGGTGAACTTGCTCGTCTCCAGTTCCGCACCACCGTGGAGGAGTATCAGGAGCGGTTCTTGGCCCTCCTGTACGTGCCACGCAGATCCGTTGGCACCGGCCCAGCAGGTGCACCTCTTCACAACCGGCCTTCCAGATCGCATTCGCGTCGACGTGGAGCTGCGTGGCCCGACTGATCTACAGAAAGAGCTGACCTTGGCTCGTGCTTATGAGCATCGTTCGGCCGCGACGGACGCCGCGCTGCTAGCGCGTCCGCGCGTCCAGCGCATTTCCCTCCACGGACCAGCCTGCCAACCGCGCCGCCATCGGTGCCATTGCCGCGCCCGGCTGCGCCACAGCCTGTCGCCAAAGGACCCCCGGCCGCGCCTACGCCACCACGGCCGTTCCGCAGACTGTCGCCAGCAGAGCTGAATGAACGACGACGCCAAGGCATGTGTTACAACTGCGACGAGCAATATGTGCGCGGTCATCGCTGCCAGCGCCTCTTCTACATTGAGGTGACTGATTATGAGGACGATCAGGCGGAGCCCGACTCACCCGAAGCTCCTGAGGATGCACCAGTCATGTCCCTGCATGCTCTCACTGGCATTCGCATGGAGGACATGATGCAGCTTCCGATCATCATCAACGGCCACACCTTCATCACGCTCCTCGACTCGGGCTCCACACACAACTTCGTCGACCGGACCGCAGCTGATCGGATGCGTCTCACCGTCGGTCCCAGTCCTGGTCTCCACGTCTCGGTGGCCAATGGCAATAATGTGGCTTGCCAAGGGCGCGCCCGCGACGTCGCGATTCGCATCGGCCTTGAGGACTTCGCCATCAGCAGCTACATCATCCCCTTGGGCGGCTACGACGTCCTTCTTGGCATCGAGTTCCTGCGGAACTTAGGTTCTATCATGTGGGATTTCGAGGACTTGTGTATGGCATTTTGGCGGGGAGATCATTGGGTGTTCTGGAAGGGCGTGGGCTCACCCCGCCACGACATCAGTGCACGCCATACGCAGCGATGGCTAAGGCCTCATGGAGCGATTGCTGCAGGACTACGCCTCTGTGTTCGCCAAACCTCGGGCCTGCCGCCAGCTCGCGCTTGCGACCACCGCATTCACTTGCTCCCAGGAACAGCGCAAGTCTCCGTCTGGTCATATCGATACCCGCAACTCCAGAAGGATGAGCTCGAGACTCGAGAAGCAATGTGTGGCAATGTTGGCCCAAGGGATCATTCGGCCAAGCACGTCGGCGTTCTCAGCTCCAGTCTTGCTTGTCAAGAAGCAGGATGGTTCGTGGCGCTTCTGCGTGGATTATCGCGCCCTCAATGACAAGATGGTTAAAGACAAGTACCCGATTCCGGTGGTTGATGAACACTTGGATGAGCTCCATGGCGCGCGCTTCTTCACTAAGCTCGATTTGCATTTGGGCTATCATCAAGTCCGGGTGCACCCTGACGATGTTGAGAAGACCGCTTTTCGCACTCACCATGGCCACTTCGAGTTCCTCGTCATGCCCTTTTGGATTGACGAACGTGCCGGCAACATTTTAGAGTTTGATGAACGAGGTGTTGTGCCCCATGCTCCGCCACTCTGTCTTGGTCTTTTTTGACGACATCTTGATCTACAGCTCCTCTTGGTCGGAGTATCTGTAGCATGTCAAGGCTTGACGTTATGGCCACCAACCACCTCTCGGTCAAGCGCTCAAAGTGCACTTTTGGAGCTCTATCAGTGTCCTACCTGGGGCATATTATTTCAGGCGAAGGCGTCGCCATGGATGGTGAAAAAGTGGAAGCTGTGGCGTCCTGGACAGAGCCACGATCAGCAAGGGCCGTGGATTCTTGGGACTCGCGGGTTATTACCGCAAATTCATCCAAGACTTTGGCATAATCGCGGCGCCACTCACCAAGCTCCTGAAGAAAGATAGTTTCACGTGGACTAATGACGCAACCTTGGCATTCCAGCGCCTCAAGACGGCCCTCTCCACCGTGCTTGTACTGCAGCTGCCAGACTTTGATAAACCCTTCATTGTGGATTGCGACCCTTCGGGGTCTGGCTTCGGCGCCGTGCTCCACCAGGGGGCCGGGCCACTCGCGTTCTTCAGTCGGCCGTTTGCAGCACGCCATCTCAAGATCTCGGCCTACGAACGCGAGCTCATCGGATTGGTGCAGGCCGTCCGGCATTGGCAGCCCTACTTGTGGGACAAGCGCTTCCTCATCCGCACGGATCACTACAGCCTGAAATTCATGCTCGATCAACGCCTGTCCACCATTCCGCAACACTAATGGATTAGCAAGCTTTTTGGTTATGACTTTGCTGTGGAGTTTCGCTCGGGCAGGCTCAACACGGTGTCTGATGCTTTGTCGAGGCGTGACTCAGACGAGGGCACGGTGGCAGCTCTCTCGGCGCCTTCGTTCCAGCTGTTCACGGACATTCGACAAGAGGTCGCCATGAACACCTACTGCCAGCGCATGTGTGGTCAGATTGCGGCCGGCGAGCTGGGCGTGCCATGGCGTGTCCTCGACGGCCTGATTCTCCACGGCGATCATGTTTACCTTCCGGCGGACTCAGCTCTGGTTCCCCAGTTGCTTACCATGGCACACTCGGCCGGCCATGAAGGCATCTAGAAGACACTACATCGGCTCTGCATGGACTTCCACATTCCACATGACCGCGCCCTGGTACGCGATCACGTCCGAGCATGCACCACTTGCCAGCGGAACAAGACTGAGACGTTGCACCCAGCAGGCCTGCTGTAGCCGCTGGATGTGCCATCCCAGGTGTGGGTAGACATATCCATGGATTTCGTTGAGGGCCTTCCCAAAGTGCATGGCAAGTCAGTGATCCTCACAGTAGTTGATCGATTCTCTAAATACGTACATTTCATCACCTTGGGGCATCCATATACAGCTTTGTAAGTGGCGAAGGCATTCTTCGAGGGCATCGTTTGCCTCCATGGATTCCTGGCTTCAATTGTGAGTGATCATGACCCCGTATTTACCAGCAATCTATGGCGGGATCTCTTTAAGATGGCAAGCATCAAGCTGCGAATGAGCACGGCATTTCACCCCCAAACTGACGGCCAGTCCGAGGTGGTGAACAAGACTATTGCTATGTACCTGCGCTGCATCACCGTTGACCGCCTGCGTGCTTGGCTGGAGTGGCTTCCCTGGGCCGAGTACTGCTACAACACCTCATTCCACACGGCGCTCCAGGCCACTCCGTTCCGCGTCGCCTACGGCCGTGATCCGCCGACCCTCCTGCCATTCACTCCCGGGGCGGCGCGGACGAACACCGTCGACGACATGCTTCGCGAACGCGACACGTTCTTGGCCAAGGTTCGAGACCACCTGCTTCAAGCAGAACAATATGCCAAGCGCCACTACGATGAACATCATCGCGACTTGGAATTCTCTGTGGGCAATTGGGTCTGGCTTCGCCTCCTCCACCAGCAAGCGCAGACTCTGGTGGATAGGCCCAAGGGAAAGCTGGGACCACGCTACGCAGGACCATTCCAAGTGGTTAAACGTGTGGGTGAAAGGACCGTGATGTCACCTAGAGGGGGGTGAATAGGTGATTCTGCAAATTTCCAACACTTAAAACAAATTGTCAGTTCAACTCCGGATACTCCAGGTTTAAGACCGGAGACTCCGCAACACCTCTGGATACTCCGGATCAACTTTAGCTGGAAATATGACTAAGTCAGAACCAAAACCGGTCAGACCGCTTTCTGACTGAGAAACACAAGAATGTAAATTAACCCCCTTTTCGGGCTGTAGCACAAATGCAACTTGATGTAGTGCTTGTGTAGATGATTTCTAGCAGGTCCAACTAGTCCCTGCACATAAGATAAGCACAACCAAGTAGATCGAAGCGAAAGCAAATATATGTGCTAGAAAGGAAATTGTGAGGCAAACCAAATTGGAGACGCAACGAATTGTTTCCCGAAGTTCGGATTCGCTGTTTGCCCAAAGGCTGCCCAAAAGCACAGCGAACCCTACGTGTCCGTTGAGGAAGCCTCTAGTGACCCAAAGCTCGAGCTATCTCCTCGGTTCCACTAACTTGATCTTTTCCCTGAAGGAGGCAAGACCACACCTGCACAAACAATCCGTGGCACACCACAACCTTGGTGGCTCACCGGCGACGCCTAGCCGTCTAGGAGGCTTCACCTCCAAGAGTAACAAATGCTTCAATGAGTTGCTAGACCTCAATCGCGAGTGCTCAAGCTACGGATTCACTCCTCACTGAGTTAGCTAGCTCTCTAGCTCTCTATTTCTCACACACAATCCCTCTCTCAACCCAATCCAAAAATATGAACAAATATAAACCAATCTCACAAAGAGAGGCTTGGGGAGAGCTTGCTGGTGCAAGGAATGCTTCTGGTCGCTCAAGAGACCCAATAGAACCAGCAGCCTTCAAAGGAGAAGGCCAAGGGGTATAAATACCCCACACACAAAAACTAGCCGTTATACCCAAGGAAAACCGGTCAGACCGGTTTCCCAAACCGGTCAGACCGGTTTCCAAACGAAACTAGCCGTTACACTCCTGAGCTCCCAAACCGGTCAGACCAGTTTCCCAAACCGGTTAGACCGGTTTGGGACATATCAGCACACTAAGCCCCAAAACTCATCTCTTAAAGGCTATCTCATATGGGTTGACCTATGAGCACTTTTTGGTGTGTAGTCAAAAAACTAATGTTGCATCCCTCTTGATAGTACGACATACCTAAACTCAAGATTGCAAATAATAAATGAAACCTCTACTTGAGCTTTTATGTCTTCATTGACGTCATACTTGATCAATATCAACTTGAGGGCTTCAACATCCTTTTCTTGCTTGAGCAAATCCAACTTGAGCTAGTGACTTAAAATTTCCAAGTGTATGATCACGAATCCATACCAATTCATAAGCCACTTCTTCATATGATTCAACAATGATTGGATGTATTGCATTGCTTCACTAGATAAGGCTTGATTAATGCCTAGGGATCAAACTACAACACTAGCTTTTTCACCTTAGCAAAGTTCCTCGGCCACAAGTCTACCTTGTCCTTCAATTGCTTAGTACCTCGTCACTAGCCATCTAGTTTGTTCCCTTTCATCCTATCTTGCCACTTTAAGTTAGGCTTTGCTTTGCATCCACATGTAATCCACATTGAAATCCATGTCTTCAACTAACCGAGATATATCCAATATTATCACATAGATTGTCCCAATATTATTTGACAAGCTTCTTCTAAATGAGACCTATCCATATGCATAATCTTTTGTCTCATTTGTTATTTCCATTTACTTGTCATTGTCCACTTTTGTCACATGGGATCACATCCACATGTTTGCTTTCACAATATTACACCAATAGAGTGCATATTCTTATCAATGATTTTATCACATAAATATCCATAAGAATGTATCCCTGCTCATATACTTAAGCAAACAAGTTAGATTACAAATCATGTTGTCATACAAATCACCAAAACACTTAAGTGCCTAGATGCACTTTCAATCTCCCCCTTTTTGGTGATTGATGACAACATGATTAAAGCTTACAAATAGATATGAATTTTAAAGCAAAAACATCTGAGATATATAGTGAGCTCCCCCTTAATATGTGCTTTGAGTGGAATATCAAAAATTTGGCCTCACATGCCAAATGCACATAAAAGGAAGAAAACGAGAGCTCCCCCTATATCTCAGCATCCAACATGTGCAACAAGTATGTGTGACAAAATAAAATAACACGTGATGCATCTGACATGTATCTCACTCAACAAGAGAAAAAGATGTGCATGTGCTGTCCCAGCTGAAACCGGTCAGACCGGTTTGGCGAGGCAGCACATGTACAAAACAATACATCAACCAATACATGCATATCACACTAGCAAATTATCGCTTAGAATACATAAACAAGTTCAACACACTCAGTAGCACACAATACAAGTCCTCAAGTCCACAAAAGAGATAAATCCTAATTATTACAACCATGTTTCTGCTCACATAGCAGAAACCGGTCAGACCGGTTTCCAAAACCGGTCAGACCGCTTTTCCCTGACAGACTACAAGAAGCTCTGAATCTTGACGCTTTAATCCATTCTCCCCCCCCCCTTAGTCATCAATCATCCATAAAAGGGCCTGGAGAAGCTTGTAGTCCTATACTCCTCGGAAACTCTGACTCGGATCATCAAGACTAGGAGCAGAGGTGGATCCGAAGATAGAAGCTGCTGCCTGTGAAGCGAAGACTCCAAGAGATGGAGATGGTGCACTAGAGAACTAAAGTCCCGCCATAGATGATGATGTACCAGCATAGGCATATGACGAGGACGGATATGTGGCAGCTGCATAGGACCTCCAGGCGGTGGGTAAACAAAAGATGTCCCAAACGTGTCACCCTCCGAAGTGGGTATGTATGTGTATGTCCCTGGAGCACCATATGACTGAGAAGGAGGTGGTGGAGGCTGTGAGCTCGATGCAAAGGTTCCATATCCAAATATGTCTCCATACTCCTCAACGTAGCCCGTATTCATATGATCTGTCATAATGTCTCGAAGCGGGGGAATCTCAGGTAGCTCAAGAGGTGGAGAGATAGGAGAAGGAGGGTTATCCGGACTCAACACGGCACGCAACTTTTTGAACTCATCCCGAGTTTTCTTGCTATCAATTCTCTGTTGCCTAAGGTCCACTTGGACATCCCTCTGACCCTTGCAAATCCCTGTGAACATGGATATGAATTTTCTAATGGGAGATGTCCGTTGCTCACCATGTGAAGAGCTTCCTGGGCCAAATCGGTCAGACCGGTTTGCCAAACCGGTCAGACCGGTTTGGTCAGGCTGCTGCTGGGAAGTGTCAAACTTCTGTGGCTGCTCCCCATGCTGTTGCTGCTCCTCTGCTGCCTCTGTGTCTTCTGGTGGGTCTGCTCGTGGAGATGGAAGCCTGATCTTCTTTGGAATGGGTACACGGAGTCTCCCATGAGATACGTCACACTGAAAAGAAATGTTGGTGACCTTCTCTATAATCCTCATGAGATAAGGTGCATAACCACAAAGCTACTAAGGATTTTCAGAAATATGCTTGATATCCTCCCAAATGTAATCACCCACACAGAACTTGTCCTCCCCCAGTCTCATCCTAGCAAGCAAGTTCTTGGCAAACAAGGATATATCTGATGTATTGCCACCCCTAGGAGCAAGTGTCGCTCTAAGCATCCGGTTGAACACCGAATAATATAGGTATAGGCCGGCGACTTTCCCAAAATTTCCTGTCTCCGTGCTGGGGTACATGAACTTCATGTCCACCGCTGGGAATACTCCATCTAGGTGCAGCCTATAGCGATTCCTGTCAGCCTGCCTGAAGCCAAGTAACTCTGCAAAAGCTAGATAAGAAATGCTATATGATGTACCCTCTGTCATCCAATGCATCCTCCGGGTCTCTAGATCATCCCCCTCAAGGTAGACTGTGGCATAGAATTAAGCTATTACTTCTGTGTTCCTGTTGACGCAAAATCTGCAGCTCGCGCCAAGCACACAGCAAGCCGAATCAGCTGGCTTTACACGTGGCCCTGGCTTTCGAATTCCGGAATCATATTTTCAGCTTTCTCCATATACTCACATTCTATCCACTGCTGCTCACAAATAATCCTCCCTTTAATCACAGCTGACTGATAGTAATCCTGCTGAAAAGCTGTGTGAAACCTATAGTCGGTGGCTGTCCTCGGGGCACATATGGGGCTCACTCTCCTCTGATCTCTAGCTGAATCAGTCATCCCTAGTGCCCTGTAATTCACCAATCTCCATGTAGCAGGGGCAGATAGCTCTCTAACTCTAGGGAATGCTGGCTCTCCACCATCATCACCATTACCCCCTTCTTCCTCTTCTTCTTCTTCTCCCTGACCTGCAGCCATACCATCGTCATCATCATCATCATTAGCTGCTGCCCCACTCATATGTCGAGGCTCAAACTGGTACACATCATCCTCATCATCATCGCTCGAAGTGGTCACATGTTCATCCACTTCCTCAATCTGTTGATCGACTGCTCTCTTGGGCCGTCTAGGCCTCAACGATCTGCCACTGCCCGCTTGCGAGCTGCTGCCAACAGATGGGTCTTGGCGGCTCTTTTTGACTCGCTCAGCGTGTGATCCCCTTGGCATCTTCTACTGTCCTTCCTTGAGAGCCTTGAGAATGAGAGAAGATGAAGATTTGAATCCAAATCCGGTGGGAAAACCGGTCAGGCCGCCTTGGGGCACTCCAATCCCACCAAGAATCCTCCTTTTCCTTGGATGGATCAAGAAATCGCCATGGGGAGGTTCTCTCACGGTGAAAAGCTGTGGGGAGAGGAGTTTTTGTGGTGAATGGGTACGAGAGAGGAGAGAGAATCACGGAGAGGTAAATATCCAGGTGGGGCCAGCTGTCTGGGCCAAACCGGTCAGACCGGTTTGGGAAACCGGTCAGACCGGTTTCTCCTAGGCAGCGGTGACTTGACTGAATAAGTGGAAGTTGAGCTCCAAACGTTGTTTACTTGATAGGAGAGAGATACATGAGTGTCTTTGTTCTCCAAAATCTCAGGATTTAGCTCATTGAAGATAAGATTTTCAATAAACCCAGCGACCCTGGACACTCCGGGGACTCTCAAGAGTATCCGAGAACACCCAAAACAGAGGGGCTTCTCGGAACAATAAAGTTCCAGCTCTGTCCCGGATACTCCAGGGTATCCAGAAACAACATAGTTGCTTGTGCCCGAGAGTGTACTTGTGGAAGAGATAGATATATGATTTCCAAAAGTGCCACTTTCTCTTGTTTCTTCCAAGAGAGATGAAAAGGATGGACGGATAGATAAGGATTTATGGACTTGAGACTATCTCACTATTTGTGACTAGCCATCAATAAAGCAAAGTTAACTATAGTCACAAATAGATCAACAATGGTCAAAAGACCAAACCTCAAATATTTTCAAAATAGCACACCTCCTATCACGCTAGTTGGATTTTTCAAATACTATCCTATGTCACACAATGACATGCACATATATATTGAGTTGAGGATCATGTTAGCATATTTGGCTCACATCTTTCATCGTTTAAACACTACTTGACAACAAGTCAATATTTGAGAAGATGTCAACCAAATATCTAATTGATACAAAAGAGAAATGCTCGATATAGTTGCATGCAAATGCACACACTAGCATGATGTAGGGCCTAGATGCACAAGGTAAAAACTAGTCCAAAGAAAACATACCTTTGCCTCTAGCCAAATATGTCGTGCAATATAATTAATTTAAGCCATGTGTATTCTCCTATGAGATAAGCCATTTGACAAAAGAAAGAATACATTAATTTGCACGACGATGAGTTTCATATCAATGACCATTAAATGTGGATGGCAAATAGGTCATTAAATATGAAACCTCACAATATAGACCAAATTCCTTCTCTCTAGTGCATATGTGATGTATTGTGTAGGAGAGGCTCACATGCACTAGTTTTGAATCAATCAAGATCAAATAAAGGAATTTAGACTATATTATGGTGAGTTGTCAAAACATATATTAAGAGCAAGATCCAAGATATGAGATGATACAATTTTACCACTTTGGATCACAAAAGGAATTGACAACTCCAATTGAGAGAATTGATCTCTCACCATTGAGACTACAAATTCACTAAAAGAAATGTTAGTCTCAATGACACAAATATTGAAGTAATCTCCCCCTGAATATGTGCATCATGCATGGACGGCATGTGACATGCACTTTGTCTTATGAGACATGGATGGATTATTTCAATATTTGGTCACGGCACACAATAAATTGCTTTGTATTGAAATGTGCCAAGAAAACTTACTACCACATAGGTATAAGTTGATAAATATATGCCAAAGTGAGAACTTCAAGAAATATTTCATTTGCATCTTCATTCCCACTTATTTACCCAAGTTGCAGCTTTCTGGGTCAAACCGGTCAGACCGGTTTCGCCAGACTTGTGCCATTTGAGTGATTTTGCTTGTGTCTTGTCGTGTTGTCTTCCAATATTCAGAGTGTTGACTTTCCTGCACATGACAAGACTTTCCTCTACTAGAGAGTCATTAAAAGCACCGTATGGCATATACTAAATACATTATACATGAAAGTAGTTTTAGTCACTATCAAATGTCACATGAGTTCAAGAACTAGAAACACTTGATCCTACAAAAGGCATGAGTGACTGAAACTTAATCAAATTAAGCACAAATTTACCGAGATGACCTTGGGTACAAGTTGTAGAGCGGAAGCATCCTCCTTGGCTAGCCATTTGATCACAAGTGATAGCCTTCAAGCCAAGCTTTCAATGCATCTCTTTGTCCTTGCTATCTCATCAAGCACTCTTTGGTACCCAACTCATGTTGGGTCCAACAAGGTTAGTCACAAGATGCTTAGGAACCCAAATGGCTCTTATGCTAGTTTGAGGTGTGTCAATCACTCTAGTAGCATAGGTGCTCGCTTTGTCCTTCCTAAGCTTAGCAAAGTCATAATGAACGAGGTTGGATTTGGGAACATTACCATTTGGACAATCCTTACCCAAATGTCCCTTGGTCCGGCACGTGTAGCAAATACGGCTTCGGACCCCTCTTGAACCTCTTCTGACTTTCTTCTTGTCGCCATCATCAATTATTGGCCTTTTGCTTGATGTCTTGACTTAAGAAGCCCTCTTCAAGGGATCTTGGGCTGCTGCTGCCTGAAACCGGTCAGACCGGTTTGCCAAACCGGTCAGACCGATTTTGGCTGAGC
This sequence comes from Echinochloa crus-galli, assembly GCA_900205405.1. Taxonomy (NCBI): domain Eukaryota; kingdom Viridiplantae; phylum Streptophyta; class Magnoliopsida; order Poales; family Poaceae; genus Echinochloa; species Echinochloa crus-galli. Next base: position 2,319,506 of record OAMR01000079.1, read on the forward strand.
AGACAACACTTTGTGGAATTGGGCACTCGGCAATCAAGTGGCCCTTTTCCTTGCATCTGAAGCATTCCCTCTTTGCTTTTTGCTTCTCTTTTCTTGAAGGGGACTTCTTCTTGGTCTTCTTGAGCTTTCTAGGACACATGAATGCGTAGTGTCCCATTGTTGAGCACTTGAAACATTTGATATGATCAAGGCTCTTCTTCTCATCAGCGGGAATCTTGTGCTTGTGAGCTTGATCTTGTTGAGGACTTGGGTTAGTGGCGGTTTGTCTCTTCTCAAGCTTCTTCACCATGTAGTCACGGTTATCTTAAGAAGGTTGCACTTGACCCTTGCTCTTCAACTCGATCAAGTCCTTCTTTAGCCTCTCAACCTCTTGCATGAGATCTTCGTTTTCTTTTGCAATGAGGTCATCACAAGATTCTACAATCACATGCTCAACACGAGATTTGGTTTCTTCAGAGCAACAAGGGTTATCACAAGATAATATAATTTCAGCTTGTGAGCATGTGCATGTTTGAGTTTGAGGTTCAAAGGATTTTACCGATATTACCATAACCTCATGAGCTATTTCTAGCAAGGCATGTGATTTTACAAGCTCTTCATGAGTACTCCAGAGTTTCTCATGCTTTGCTTGTAGCATATCATGCTTACTAGCTAGCAAACCAAGTTTTTGCTTGAGCACTTGGTTTTCTTCCTCCACGGACGCTACACATGAGAGCGAGTTAGTAGCACAAGCATATTCATTGACCAAATCATCATACTTACTGACTAAGGAGGCATTCATGGATTTGACTTTCTCAAGCTCCTCGGTGAGAGCTTGGATAGTCCCAATTATTGCACTTTCGTCCCTCTTGGTCTTCTTGTTGTCTTTGGCCATGAAACACTTGGAAGCCTCATCACTGGATGATAACAATGCTCTTGTGCTTGAGGCTTTGCTTGTGTGGCTTCGACAGCTCCTTCTTCGGCCTTGTGCAGCTCCTCTGCCCAAACCGATCAGACCAGTTTCAAAAACCGGTTGGACCGGTTCTGGCAGAGAGCATACAACTGCGTTGTTTTGGCCCTCTTGCTCCTTGGTGATAGTCACATGAGGCTTAGTGCTTATAGTTGATGATGTTGAGCACTTCTCATGTGACTCGGCTCTTGTTTGTTCTTGCTCGTCGCTTTGTGTGCTTGAGAACAATTTTTCAAGTTGAGCCCAAATAAGATGAGCATCAACTTGAATCATCTCACCTTCTAGGGATGAGACCTTCACTTCCTTGCTCAAAACACTAAACAAGAAGTTAGCGACACGAGCGTTGAGTTGAAGACAATCCATCTCCTCTTGTGTCATATGGTGTGTCCATACTTTAATGTGTTCGCCTCAACTACAACCTGCTCAATAAGAGGACCCATGGTCCTAACAATATCAAGTACATGAGCAGACCAAGTAGCATAGTTAGAGCCGTCACTAACTAGTGGCTCGACGGTTACCTCATATGAAGTTGGCACCTTTCCTCACGGCGGTTAAGCTTGGATGTGACGCCAACCTCTGATACCAATTGAAAGGACCGTGATGTCACCTAGAGGGGGTGAATAGGTGATTCTGCAAATTTCCAACACTTAAAACAAATTGTCAGTTCAACTCCGGATACTCCGAGGGTACGCCGGATACTCTGGGTTTAAGACCGGAGACTCCGCAACACCTCTGGATACTCCGGATCAACTTTAGCAGGAAATATGACTAAGTTAGAACCAAAACCGGTCAGACCGGTTTGGGAAACCGGTCAGACTAGTTTCTGACTGAGAAACACAAGAATGTAAATTAACCCCCTTTTCGGGCTGTAGCACAAATGCAACTTGATGTAGTGCTTGTGTAGATGATTTCTAGTAGGTCCAACTAGTCCCTTCACACAAGATAAGCACAACCAAGTAGATCGAAGCGGAAGCAAATATATGTGCTAGAAAGGAAATTGTGAGGCAAACCAAATTGGAGACGCAGCGAATTGTTTCCCAAAGTTCGGATTCGCTGTTTGCCCAAAGGCTGCCCAAAAGCACTGCGAACCCTACGTCTCCGTTGAGGAAGCCCCTAGTGACCCAAAGGTCGAGCTATCTCCTCGGTTCCACTAACTTGATCTTTTCACCGAAGGAGGCAAGACCACACCTGCACAAACAATCCGTGGCACACCACAACCTTGGTGGCTCACCGGCGACGCCTAGCCGTCTAGGAGGCTTCACCTCCAAGAGTAACAAATGCTTCAATGAGCTGCTAGACCTCAACCGTGAGTGCTCAACCTATGGATTCTCACAGAGTTAGCTAGCTCTCTATTTCTCACACACAATCCCTCTCTCAACCCAATCCAAAGATATGAACAAATATAAACCAATCTCACGAAGAGAGGCTTGGGGAGAGCTTGCTGGTGCAAGGAATGCTTCTGGTCGCTCAAGAGACCCAAATGAACCAGCAGCCTTCAAAGGAGAAGGCCAAGGGGTATAAATACCCCACACACAAAAACTAGCCGTTATACCCGAGGAAAACCTGTCAGACCGGTTTCCCAAACTGGTCAGACCTGTTTTCAAACGAAACTAGTCGTTACACTCCTGAGCTCCCAAACCAGTCAGACTGGTTTCTCAAACCGGTTAGACCGGTTTGGGACCTATCAGCACACTAAGCCCCAAAACTCATCTCTCAAAGGCTATCTCACATGGGTTGACCTATGAGCATTTTTTGGTGTGTAGTCAAACAACTAATGTTGCATCCCTCTTGATAGTACGGCATACCTAAACTCAAGATTGCAAATAATAAATGAAACCTCTACTTGAGCTTTTATGTCTTCATTGACACCATACTTGATCAATATCAACTTGAGGGCTTCAACATCCTTTTCTTGCTTGAGCAAATCCAACTTGAGCTAGTGACTTAGAATTTCCAAGTGTATGATCATGAATCCATACCAATTCATAAGCCACTTCTTCATATGATTCAACAATGATTGGATGCATTGCATTGCTTCACTAGATAAGGCTTGATTAATGCCTAGGGACCAAACTACAACACTAGCTTCTTCACCTTAACAAAGTTCCTTGGCCACAAGTCTACCTTGTCCTTCACTTGCTTAGTACCTCGTCACTAGCCATCTAGTTTGTTCCCTTTCATCCTATCTTGCCGCTTTAAGTTAGGCTTTGCTTTGCATCCACATGAAATCCACATTGAAATCCATGTCTTCAACTAACCGAGATATATCCAATATTATCACATAGATTGTCCCAATATTATTTGACAAGCTTATTCTAAATGAGACCTATCCATATGCATAACCTTTTGTCTCATTTGTCATTTCCATTTACTTGTCATTGTCCACTTTAGTCACATGGGATCACATCCACTTATTTGCTTTCACAATATTACACCAATAGAGCGCATATTCTTATCATTGATTTCATCACATAAATATCCATAAGAATGTATCCCTTCTCATATACTTAAGCAAATAAGTTAGATTACAAATCATGTTGTCATACAAATCACCAAAACACTTAAGTGCCTAGATGCACTTTCAGTGGGCACGGTGGCTTATCGTCTTCTTCTACCGGCGGGTGCTCGTGTCCACGATGTGTTTCATGTGGGCCTTCTTAAGCCCTTTCACGGCGAGCCACCGGCGGCGCCCCCTTCCTTGCCGCCCATGGAGAATGGGCAATTTTTGCCCGTGCCAGACCGTGTCTTGCGCGCGCGACAGCCCCGGGGCATCTGGGAGGTCCTGGTGAGCTGGGCCGGGATGACGACCAGCGATGCCACCTAGGAGCCACTGGAGCAGTTCAAGGCCTCCTATCCCGACTTCCAGCTCGAGGATGAGCTGTTTTTGGAGGTGGGGAGAGATGTTATGACCAGCATCACATATGAACGAAGGCACAAGCATCAGCGTAGCTAGGAGACACACCAAGAATCAAGGAAGGCGTCGAAGATTTAGTTTGGTAAGAGATATTTTAGTTTAGCAGAGAGATATTTTCCTTAGAGTTTGTTAGGATTTGAGAGTTAGTTTGGTAAGTTGAGAGACATGGCTATATATAGCCATATGCTGTAATCGTTTGAGTTTGGTAAGATCAACATCCTGTTGGTCCATTGCCCTTCGGTGCAATTCCAATCTCTTGTTCTCCCGTTCTCGCCGTGCGCCAGCACGGCGCCGCCACCTCGCCGCCGCGCGTTCAAGCTGCGGCCGTCGATCCTTCACCCCTACAACCTCAAGCAAGTTACGTTATCACTCAACCTATAGGATATTCCCAACCAAATAGACCGAGAATTTCGATGGCCTAAACAAAATTTCCATCAAGAACCATAAATATACACTGGCACGCACCTAGCAGCATGACGAAAATATCCGATGAGACCGCTGGAAATTTTCCTCACTTGGGCCGAAAATTTCCAATAACTACCAAAAATTTCAAATAGAGATCCTAACTTAAACTCTAAGTGTGCATGTAGGCTAATGGGTCTCTTGAAAGGAGGTGGGAAAGATCCAGAGCACTGATACAATTCACTCAAACAGTCGCATGTCCCTCTTAATAGTACGTTAATCCTATACTCAAATAAATTAGAAAAAACTAATTCTTCATCAAGTCTGTATGCCTTCTTCCTTTTCACTTTTGAGAGTCATTAATCAACATAAGTTGAAATAGGGCACTAACATATGTCATCATACTCATTAAAGAACATTAGTACCTTAAATTGTTTGTCATCATTTCATCATTAGTACTCATAAGGAATGCTTGATGCACTTTTAGTTAACTTCCCTATGAGTTCTATTTTTTTTCGAAACACTAGTATAGAAGCAGACATCCCTATGAATACACAAATGCAAACACTACCCGAACCTCCTAGAGACTAGGCTAGTAGATGTTGAGGTTGACAAACTCACCACAGCCACAGGGGTTTCACCACTACAATAGAACCTATCATCACAAACGGTTTTATATGGCCATCACAAACGGTTTAGGGGGGGATTGTGATATAGTGGTTGTGATGGTTCCGACATCACAAACGGTTATGATGAGGGGTCATTGTAAATGGTTTATATCATAAACTGTTTGTGATGGTAGAAACATCACAAATGTGTTGATGCACACATCACAAACGGGTTTTGATACAAACCGTTTGTGATTTCTTTTTAGAATTTTTTATATACTAGAATAATACATGAAATTGACTGCACATCACAGTATTAATATCAATATCACGAACGACACATATCCAGGACTCACATCACAAGCACAATGCGAATAATATAGCATAACAACAATGGCACCATCTCAATCTTACAAGTTCCAAACTTTCTACAAGTTTCATGTCACTAGTTCTTATAGCTTTATAATGTAAAACTCCCCATTTGGGTTCACAAATTGGTCGAAAATGAATCCTACAAATTGTTCTTGAAGTGCAATTATCTCGCTAATAATCATCTCCGAGGTACATATTTCACTTTTCTACAACACGAGCTAGGAAAGAAAAAATGCATTAAGATATACTTTCAAAAATATATTAAGAAAACAAGAGACATGGTTAGATTGCCATATTCATACAGACCATTTTATCTATAGTACTAAAGTCATCTCAAGTGTAGCAGTGGATGTAGTGCATCACATAGAACCTGCAGTGGTTGTTCCCCATCGGCTATCTTTTAATCCACTTGACCTGTTGTACACTAAAGCGTTTCCAAAAAGGTCTATGCATCCCCGGATATACTTACAGACATTGTGAATGTGACGGGATAGACAAAATAAAATATAATACAACTAGATATAAGGAACCAAAACAATACATAAGTAAAGCAATGATATGTATATACTTACTTGTTTAGCAGGTCAATGACTGGCAGGATGAATTCTTGATTCCTTTGTTTTGAGTCATGAACCTTGATGCTACTATTCAGAAGACAAATATCCAAGAGAACAAAATGCTCCATGTAAACATTTGACACATGTAAAAAAAATAGACAAAGGCTTGGATTGTGGAAAGATGCATGTAGCTAGGAACACACTTACGCGTAGTTGTACAGTAGAAGTATCCTTTGTTTCTCTCTCAGCATGCAAAAAGCATTGTACAAATAACGGTTGGTTTCAATGTTTACTAACACCTTTTCATTTACAGAAGTAGGGTCCAAGAGGGCTACATCATCCCTCTTTCCTTACCCATTTTTGGGTCTCCATCCTACAAAGGAGCAAGTTATGAAATGCACTTGGTTCATCAAAAGAACGGAAGAGATTTACATGTACGTGACAATTAGTGATGATACTTGACACCACAAGAATAGGATCTTGACGTTTAGGCAATCTTGTTGGTAGAACTGATGTAGACACTCGAATTCAACCCACATTATGGTTTGAGAGTTTTTGTCCTTCTTGCCGAAATATTTGATGCGTATCTAGCCTCAAATGTTTCACCACTTTGAGATTTGTACCATTCATGCAATTGCCTCATCTTCGTCGGTAGGTTAGGGATATGAGAGGGGTGAACTAGGTTCTTCCCTAACTCATACTTCCAGCTTTGTGGGGCGACTATCATCATACTATAGTCTATGAAGATCTTCTAAAGTGAGATCCTTGGACATATATCCTCTTAAATGTGGAAGAAGAGACCCTCCATCAAGTTCATGCCAAATTTCAAAATCTAGTGGTTCAAACAAGCTAAGAATTGATAAGCAATTTTTATAGGCATTCAAGGTTCCATAAAGTAAGCAAAACAAGCTAGATACTAACTTTGTTGCAATCAAATGAGAGTTACTCATTTGGATAATCCATGAAGAAATTGATTAAAAATGGCCGAAGGCACAAAAAAGACTAAAGATTCATGGAAGGGTGGCTAGATACTAACCTTCAAGTAAGTAAGTAATGATCATCCTATGAAATTAGAGTTGCTCCATTGAATTTTCATGAGAAATGAGCTCTAAAGTAGAGGAAAGAGCCCCTCCATCAAATTCATGCCAAAATTCAAATCTAGCGACTGAAACAACCTAAAAATTGGAAGAGTTGCTAGTTACCAACCTAAAAATAACTTGATGGGGTGCTTCGTTCAAAAAACGTGACCTTTCTTGAGTAATTTGTTGAAAAATGGCCCCAACAATGGTGAAAAGAGTGGCGGACATCGGGTTGGAGAAGAAGAGTGGGAGGGGGAAATGAGGTTTTGTATTGTACACACCATCACAAACGGCTTTTCTTACAAACCGTTTGTAATGCCTCCATCACAAACGGTTGCAATGGATACCAAGCCCAACTACTTTGTAACCGATTCTGATGGGTATCATAAACGATTCATCAAAAATTGTCTGTGATGGGAGGTTTGTGATGGCCGTTTCTATAGTAGTGCATGTTGATGGACACATCACCTACCATGAAAAAAATAACATCACTTAAATATTGAAAATAAATCTAGAGAAAAATATGAATACCCGTGCTAGTCGTGGAACTGAAGATGGGTAGATAGATTCTACCACAAGAAATCTTACCAACTAACATGCAATAGTATGCCTACCAATTCCTCCTTTCTTCAGCTATGCAAGAGGATTGCCTACTTTAATTGGGGATTGGGAGTTTGCGAAATATGGTTAAGATATAGAAGGGATTTTTTCAAAAAATATGGTACCCACCCATATACACGCATGTATACTCACTTCTATGGGTATCTCCGAGAGTTTAGGCATGCCATATACCATTAAAAAGTGTTGTTAATTTAAAAAATAAATATAGAAATATATGAGGTTACTGTTTTGTTGATGACTCAAATTTAGATAGGAAGATTCTATCATAAGGGTACCTCCAGTATCAGGTTTTAGTTGGTGCAAAGAGATTAAAGAATGGAATCACGTGAGTACAATACCCTCCATCTTTTTTAGCACCAGGTGCAAAAGGTATTTTATAAAAGAAAAAAATCTAAATTACTACCCTCGAGTATGAAAGTCCAGATAACCCCCTAAGATCATCTATAAGAGCCTATCTAAAATATACTCTCTAAATCATCATTTGGAGAGTCATTTGAGTACAAATTAATTTCTATATCTTTATACTTTTCAACATCTTTTCTATATCTTGTGCGTAGTATAGAGAGTCATCTCGTTGTCCATCTTTGGCTAGCGAGAAATCCGGAATAGAGGATATCTATATTTGGATATATAATTGAAGAGGTTGTTGGACGGTGTTTTTTTCGCAAAAATCTCTATTTCTGTAAGTTAGAAAAGATATAAAGAGTCTTTTGGAGATGCTCTAATGTATGTCTTGGTTTATTTTACACCACAAATATCTTGTAAGTTTTTTTTCTATTTCTCTATGTATAAGTGATGTTTCAAGTTAAAATTTTGTTGGATGGTAGAGGACCACATATAGTATTTTAAAAATATAATATGAATTTTCCATCATTACTTTTTATAAAAATTTGTATCTATATGGTTAAATTATTATTATATATCAAATATTTTCAAAATAATGATGAAAAAAATGTAATGTATCTTTTAAATATAATTTATGGTTTTCTCTATTATACCACAAAATTTCAACCGAAAACAACATTTTTTGCTTGAAAAAACAAAAAGATAAATCCTATGAAGGGATAGATTGGATCAACTTAGTTATGAATGTAAGATGAATCAAAACATAGGTTATCCGAACTTTGTCCATACTTGAGACAAGTAATTTTACTTTTTCCACCTGGCTAGAGAAACGATGCATACCGGCACCGTGGTTGGGAAAAGCTGCTAATGGTAGTAGCATTCTGATTTCTAGTGGATCCCATGTAACTCCCATGAATTTGTTTGTACCATGAGAGCATAATAATAAACACTAAATCGCCCCTAAACGACTAATCTACCGAACGAATGAAGATGTTCTCCTTTTTGTCTTGAATACAACTTAAATGCATAATTATATATTAGTGTTTTGTTGATTTGTGAGGCTCAAACCACAAATGAAATGGAAGGATGGACATCTCCTGAAATCCTATGCCATGGCGTCCTTCCATTTTAATACGGATCAACATGTAATGGAAATGTTAAATTCCAGATACTGTTCTAGACTGACCACTAGCGGTTTTCCTCCATGTAGCATAGGGATGAAAGCGGATAGGATCGGAGCGGATAATACATTTTCCATATCCTCATCCACGTTTTTTCTCTCGGATGCGGAGCTAATATTCACGGATTCAGTTATGGAGACACATTTTTTCGGATGTCAGAAATGGTGCAGACTCGGATCGGAATCATTGCAGAAGCGGATTAAATAGACGGATAACACATTATTATATGTAGCTTTTATGATGGAGAATATTTTTCATACCAGAGCCACAAACAACTATATAATATAAAAAACACTGTCAATGGGTCTAATGTTGTCCGTTGAAGCGAAAAGGGTAGAGTAGCTGCCCGATGGTTGCCCGACTGCGGTGTTCACGATTCACACAAGACTACCAATCAACCGCAAGTTGTTTTAGGGTTTATCGATCTACATGTATATAATACAGAGGAAATTCCTTATTTGACACCAAAACAAATGCAAATTCCTTTTTTGGCCCTCAAATTTTTTTTCTTCTCTATTTGACACTAACTTCTAAATTTCATTACTTAATTGACATTTCCATCACTGCCATCGGATAAATTAGGCAAAACGACCTCGAAATAACCTTCAAAATTAAAATATATGGATACGAACGTATTTTATTTAAAATGGCACGTGTGCCTTTATGGTTTTAAAATTAAAATTTACTAAATTAGACTATCTTTAAAACAAAAATGAATTATATGGAACCAAAAATATAAAATAACTATTATTCACCATATGTAGTGTGGTAGTTTATAAAATTATTTTTCGTTATATGTTACATATAGAATTGGGAAGAACATAATATTTAAGAAATTTTATAAGCTATGATGGAAAATAATTTTATAAGCTATTGTATCACATGTGACAAATATTAGTTAGTTTTTCATATTTTTTGGAAAGTATTTTAGTGAGATAAAATTCAGATTTGTTTTATGAATGGTCTAGTTTGGTGAATTTTAAGATTAAAACTATAAAGATGCATGTATTGTTTTGAATAACATATGTTCATGTCTATTTGTTATATTGTTAAAAAATCGATGAATTTTGGAGATGATTTGGAGGACGTTTGGTACAACTTAACTTTTGAAGTTGACAAAAATATCAAATAAGGAACGAAGTTAAAAGTCAATGTCACATAGAGAACGAAAAAAAATTCAAGGTCAAGAAAGGAACCGAGTGTTATTTTAGTGTCAAATAAAAATTACTTTATAATATATATAGGTGAGAACTCGTAGGTTATATATCTATCTGGGTTGCACTTGATTGTACTATTTTGGGCTCACTAAAGTAGTCGAATATCCCATTATAAGCCTCGGATAATACACGTTTAATTATCGGATAATCCATATCTACAGATTTTGCAAAAACTATATCATACTCAGCATCCACGCACAATCGGATTCGGATTACCCATATCCTCATGGATATCAAAAATTCAAATTTCAGATTCAGAATCCACACCATTTTCATCCCTTTAGGATAGTGATGACACAGATCAACCACTAGCAAGCTAGCTAACCGTACTTTTTTTTATTTCCATCCCTTTAGGATAGTGATGACACAGATCAACCACTAGCAAGCTAGCTAACCGTACTTTTTTTTTGAAAACCTTACCTTGTTTGTTGGGAGGACCCTTAAAATACAGATCATGTTCGATATACTGAAGCCACTATTCATTCCTTGTTTAAAATAAAATTTTGAAAAAAAGGAAGTCCATTTGATGTCTCAAACTATTCCTTTGAATGGACAATTAGACAACCAACCCGTAATCGCAACGACCCAATTGCAAGAGCGGAGGTCTACCAACTGAGTTCAGATGCTTCTTCTATTCTTTTTCCTGGCGCAGCTGGGCCATCCTGAACTTGAACTAGAGACCTCGCCCGTGAAGTAAATCATCGCCCCTACGATCCAACCAATTGGGACACAAAGGGATATTTGAAAACAACATTTCTTCAAACAAATATCTAGAGTATAATTTAAATAATGGATGTCAAGCCGCCTTAATTTGATATAACCATAATGAAAACAATATAATGTATCAGATATTTTCCGGAAAACATAAGGAAATCCTATATGCATATAAGCAGAAGTCCCGAAAGCAAGCTGAGTTATTGAAAAACAGCCTCTATCTTTTACGTGTTTGCTCACGGCTGAAGGAAATTGGAAGCATATTCGAAGATAAACATGATCCAGCGATACATAATCAACTAAAAATATACTATAGATAGCGTATCTGCTTGCAAGTATCACGCATCCCTCTACGCTCTAACCATTTGATATCCACCCAATAGACAACCCCGTCACCCAATTAAGACAGCCCTGCCACTTACTACAATCGGTTCACCTGACGACGTTTGTCAAACTGAATATTGGCGGAATTACTAGTAATGTTGCTACCAACAGCAGAATACACGTCTGGCAAGCCGTTGAGACATCATTTAGCAACCAGTAGTAAAAAGCATCATCATGCACCACGCAGGTTACACTATCAGTTCACAGCTTAGCGCAACTCTTACGCACTAGGTCATATGACACATAAACGCAGCAAAGCATTCCAAGGTCCACCACCAAGACACAGTTATTCACTCATGTACCAACACAGAAAGAGTCTGCATGTCTTTGAAAACCAAGCATAGATAGTAAGCAGACAGATTGCCTTGTCTTCTTCAGCTTCATGCTGCTCCGAGGCACACCATCACAAGTTATTTCTTGCCACGCAGCTTGGTTCCAAGGGCCCTTTCGAGCTTGCCAATAATCTGCTGGTTAGGGATTGCCTTGCCCGACTCGTACTCCTGGATCACCTGTGGCTTCTCATTGATCATCTGTTCCAACATGACATTGTCAGTGTTTTAAGAGCATATTTCTATCTCATCTTTGAAAAACATTATTTTTTTGCCTTGCTATTTTGCCACTATGATACTATTTTGCCACTAGAGTCATAAATAACAAATCCCATTGCTATTAGAACGCCAAACCAATGATCCACTATTTCTCAAAATAATGTTACCTGAGCAAGCTGTGCCTGAGTCAGCTTCTTATCCAGCCTTGCTTGCATAAGGTTTTTCTTCAGGTCACTTGAGACACGCTCATCTAGCGCAAAATGAGTTATCATCAGAATGCTAGTTATCAAATGAAATGCATGTAGAAAGCATAGCGCAATGTTTACTTTAGATCATTGCTCGAGTTCATACTCCATTCCAGTGTTCCAACTATTTCGAAATCAATTGTTAAAAAACTATTTTGAAATCATTTTAGAGAAATCCCCAAGTTACTTTGAAAACCATGAATCCACAGTAGGTTGGTGCGGGGAAAGGTGAAACCATGTATTTAATTCATCTTCATTTAAGATGCAAGCTCGTACCAAAATAAGCTATAGATCCTAAAGTTGATCTCTTGTACACCCACACCGAAAATATGAACCAAACATGCCTTTATAAAAACAAAACACTAACGATTCTATAATTCGTTCCGATACAGATAAATTGCTACACAAAACTAGCACCGTGTCAAAGAAATAATGCTCAAACAACTTGTTGCACAACTAACACAATCTACAATGGAAGTACTAGCACAGAGCACCCCACAGCCTCAGAATTAATGAAAACACACACACATTGCATTGCTCCTACGTCTTCATTGACATTGCCATCGGGCTAAATGCTCAAGAAACACAATATTCAACAGCTGATGATTCCAAGATCATCAAGGTCACAGGTTCCCTTGACCAAATAATTCTTACACACCAGCAACAAAGACCAAAGCAAAAGCATTGTAGCAGGTCAGAAGAAAGCAGACATACTGCACCCAATGAAACCAGACTTGGGAACACACAGTCCGATACCAACAAAACATGGTAAAATTTAAATGAAACTAGTTATGAGCACGATGATTCATTGGTGCACTATAATGGTAATGGACCATGGTCCCATTGTTTTAAGGGTAGCAGTTCAATATAAACCCAGATCAGGACATAGAGTGCACAGAAGTGCCAGGCTTGAGACACCTCGTGAATTTCAGTTACACTACTATATTGTGCCTCAAGGCTGACAGTATGTTTAGTAAGATATCATAGTTATTTGATCACTCATGCAAGATGCCCACAAACAAAAATATTGCTACTAAAACAGTAAAGCCTCAAAGAACTTACATTTTTTTAAATAACCGCATACATGATAACTGGGTAGCAGATTTTCTTAGGTCAATGCAACAACAACAACAACAACATAGCCTTTTGTCCCAAGCTAGTTGGGGTAGGCTATTCTTAGGTCAATGCAACAAGCAAAAAATTCTCACCCGAACTAAAGCAAGATCACCAGAAGCTCAATCTTCTATGCTTTGTCATAACTATGTAATTGCAATAAATACGATAAAACAAGATGCCCACTGAGACTACATTTCAAATAACAATTTTATGTACGAGGAGCAAACAAATGTGCATCAGTGTAGGTAATAAAGTTATTAGGTCCAGATTGCAATAACAAGCAAAGCACGATGAGATCACTGAACCTAGATCCTAATAAATTTATCGTATATCCATCCACAATGAACCAAAAAAATAAATTCATCATTGGGTCCCGATACCCTTAACGGGTACGAGAAGGCATCACGATAATAATTTGCTAATGCATGAAAGATAGTCCGGGACTAATTAATGCTCACGGGAAAGATTTTCTGTGTCATCGTCGAGCCTCTTGGTGTTGAGTGATGTGCCGCTGGACGCCGCCTTGTTCGACCCAGCGTTGTCTGCAAACAACCAAAGTTGCAAAACACAGATCAAGCAGAATCATAGAAAAGGAACTCACAAATTTATTGGTATCGAAATATAATAGCAGCGAAAAATCTTTTGGATGCCACCAGGATAAAAGATCAACAGGACCGATTAAATCTTCCCCAAACCCTAACTGTAAAAAGCATGGAAATCCCCAAAAGTGCACAAAAGCATCAACAAATAAACCAAAAACAGTAAAAACCCGAAACCCTAATCGCCGATCTGATCAATCGAACAGCCCAACCGGCAGCTAAGACGGATGGAACCGAAATCCGAACGAATCAACGGCAAGAAGTCGTCCCCCCAAATCGATCCCAGGACGAGATTGAAAAGTCAATCGAGAGCTAGGGCGGTACTCACACTTCTTCATGGTCTCGATCTCGGCGCCGGAGCGGCGCGCGGCGTTGACGGCCTTCTCATCCTTCTTGGCGGCGGCGTTGGGCGCCTTCTTCCGCACCACCACCGGCTCCCAGTCCTGCCTGATCGGGCCGATCCCCGCCATCCCTCTCTCTCTCTCTCCTTCGCTGTCGCTGACTCTCCGGACCGGCAGACCTCTCTCTCTCGACACGGAAGACGCAGCGCAACGCGACTCGAGCACGCGAAGTGGTGGAGGCGAAGGGGGAGGACCAAGAAGAAGATATGGAGGCGGAGGGGGAAGCTTCTGGAGTCCCAATCCAGGGGCCGGGGGAATAATTATTATGGAGGTGGTGAACCGAACGACGATGACAGGTGGGACCGGTGTGTCAGTACAGGATTCTTTGCGAGGCGTCGGTATTGTGATGTTGTCGCACCTACCCCTTGTTTCTTGTTTGGATAAGGTTCTGGCGTTCGATTGACATTTAGTACCGGGCCGTAAGGATGAACAAGCAGCCCAGGTGCTTTGGGCCGGCTTGGTTCCTGTCAGCCCACACTTGCATGCGGCCCATACTGCCGGGAGCTGATACGTATTGATAGCGTTTAGCCTTTTACAATGTTTGAGATTGAGATTTCTAGAATAGTTGATGATGAAAGGACACATAGCTAATAATTATCATTTGGCACAATGAAAACAGTGTCTAGACAAATTATTACAAAATCAACGGCGACAAATTTATTCTTGTGCAGCACCATCGCGAGAAACATGGCTGCCATTATCGTACTTTTTCTTTTTCTGCGAAATGCCATTATCGTACATTAGACACCGTCAACTAATTATTCTTGGATTTGAGATCTGCTACTGTTTGTTCCGTGGCCTTCAGAGCTTCACCATATATGCTCACCAGCTGAAAATAGTTAAGTATAGTCATGGCATGTATCACTGTTCCTTTCATCTATGACAGGGAAAAGAGAGGTGATGTCAGTGTAAATTGTGGTCTTACTTCATCTATTTCTCCATGGGTCATTATTAGCGCTGGGGACATCACAGCCAGGTTTCCAAGAACCTTAACCACCATACCACGTTTCTTACACTCTGCTCCAAAAATTTCACCAACTCCTGAGTACAGATAAGAAATTGTGAGAACTAGTATAGAGCAGAACTTTGTGGGCACATATTGGCCACATGAACGAAAACCACCTGATGAATAATCTATTTAATTTATACACACATCGCATATTTCTACAATATACAAAACGACATTCAGTGTGCTACCAACAATATGACTGTGCGTTGCCTTAACTGAACACAACGCTTTTTGTTTTTTGAAGTTCACAACTATGAATGGCTAATTTTTTTCGGGTAACAAACAATTCCTATCCTTAAGTTGATCAGGTATTCTTTTTTTAGATAGTTAGGTCAGTCATTGATTCTTATTGTCATACTAAAGCTCCAAGTGACCTTGGAGACAAGCAAATAAATAAGAGCTAGCATGTAATCTCTACTCTATTACTTACCCCACTCAAAAGGGAATGGTTCTTCTGGTGATTTATTGTCAGTGAACTCAGTTGCTATCAACAACCCTACACCACGAGTCTGCAAACAGAAGCAAAGTAGCTAAGTTTAATCTCTATCGGTTTTTCCCCCAATTCGTGAAACTGGAACTTGCTGTTTATGTGTTTAAGCAAGAAACACAATTCCTACATATAAGAAAACCATAAGAAACATGGAAATGTTTGAAAAATCCGAACTTAGAAATGAATACCTCCCCAACAATTGGACTTCCTGCAAATGCCTTTATTCCCTCCTGAAACCTTTGAGAAATATTTTTGACATGACTAGGAATATCCCTTTCCCTGAGGCGGTAATTTTGAAATTATCATTACAAACAGATAAACCGCTAAGTATCTATACATATGTTATGAGGAATAAAAAGTGAGGGTTACCGATAAATTTTCAACGCCTCAATCGCCACAGCACAGGAAACTGGATGGCCAGAGTATGTAAAGCCATGTGCAAACATGCCTATAACAAAAAAGTCAATAGCTCAGCAGTTTTTCTTTTTGGGAGAAACAGCTCAGCGCATGCCAATGTACTAGGATGAGTTCATATAATGGCATTTAACTTACCAATCTTATCACTATGAGAATGAATCACGTCTGATATTTCTGGGCTAACAAGTACAGCTCCAATTGGGGCATAGGCAGAAGAAAGAGCCTATTGTGCACGGCGAATCATGAGTTATCCAGTATCATATTAGAAATAGGAAGTGGTACTGATGCTGGATAGCTCACCTTGGCCAAGGAGACAAGATCTGGTTTAATGTTATATAGATCACATCCAAACATGGTTCCCAACCTTCCAAATCCAGTAATGACCTTTAATATGGACTGTAAGTTCACTATTTGTTTTTGTGTGTTATCTTCGATTCAGTGAGAGATAATAATGTAAATGTACCTCATCTGCTATGAAGAGAATGTCATACTTCTTAAGAACTTCCTGAATCTGTTGGCCAAAACAAAATAGCGCATAATGTACAGGCAAGTGACTATGTAAATAAATATGGAAGGGTTTCTACTTAGGAAATGCAATTTTTTTATATAATATATGTAGAACCACCTTCTCAAAATATGTCTTTGGAGGAGGGATGACACCACCTGCACCAATCACAGGTTCTGCAATGAAGGCTGCAACCTGGACGGAAAATATTTGTTATAATTTTTATTAGTAAAAAATGGTACTATTTATAAGCTTTGGCATGACTAGAGCTATACCGTTTCTGGTCCTTCTTTAAGGATAAGATTCTCTAAATTATTGGCAAGTCTAGTCGCAAATTCTTCTTCTGTCTCACCTATATGTCCCACAAAAATAATTTCATAAGCAAAATGCTGGAATAATAATGATGAAAAGTTTGAAGAGTATACCTGGAGCATGAAAACGCCAGTAGTGTGGGCAGTCTGTGTGCAGGACAAAACGTCCAGGTAGATCAAAGTCCTGGTGCATGGCAGGAAGACTAGAGATACACAAGAAAGAAGATAGTTTCAAATATTAATTAAGTGTGGACTATATTCAACTCAGTAATGAAATTTCTAAGGCAATATTGGATAATTTGCAAACTGAATTTTCAAAAGGACAATACTTACCCAGATAGACTAGCTGATATAAATGTTGTTCCATGATACCTGCAATAAGCATCAAGAATGACATAGAAAATGGCACAGTTTTCACAAAATTAGCAACATCTCAAGAATATTGAAATAATAATCATGGGGTGGGATGGACTTATTTTGTGTCAATGCAAATTAATATTTTGAGAAAACACAGTAACTAGTCCTTTATAACTATGAATTCTCTCCCCCTGTAGTGGCTTAACAAACATGTATGGCATATAACACGAAGGAAGTAAACTGAAAAGTAAAATATAAGTAGAGATGAATACAAAGCAAAATCAGATGTTTCTAGGTTTGAAGAACACAAGTTGATAAATGGTGTGTAGCTTACGATTGCGATCGTGCAATGACTTTTTTCTTCTTTGGTCTCCCCAGCGCATTGTTATAATACCATACTAGCTTGACCTGCATCAGGATTGAATATAAACATTCTACATGTGGAAACATCATCAATGTAGCTTGATGCACTGAAAGCATGTAATCGGATAGGCAGTAAATATCTACGTAGAAGCAAAACCAATAAACAAAGGAGTAAAATAGCTACACATCTGATATAGTATGACATGCTGTCGGTTACATGTTTGAGGAAAATAGTGGCTTTAATCATGTGCTATGTGCAATGAACATGTAAAATATTAGTGTACATTAAAACCTTCTCATGCTATTGTTATGTGCCATGCCTCAAGGTCACAAAGGTCTAGAGTCTTCCATGAAAATGTCAGCAAGAGCCACTACGTGGAATGATATAATGCATGTTAACCAAGGGGCTGTCTACAGAATGACAATGATAACAGGTCATATTGGTGGGTAACAGTGATGATATATAAACCAGATAAAAAATATATTTGATTGGACCCACATTGTGATCAATTTTGAATTTTTGTGTATGTATCATTCACATTTAAATCACAACATACTTCATGTATTACTAGAAAACCTAGGTCATTTTGTAACATTTCACAGAAAAGTCAAAATATAACTAAATTCAAATTTGAACTTCAAAAGTAACAACTTGTAACACGGCATCCTGGTATTTCTTTTGTAATTGATAGCACCTTTCCCTGTTATAAATTATACGGAATGTTGGTATTTTAATGATCCTACTGTACCTGAGAATCATTTGCTTCCGAACCGCTGCTTGTAAAGAACACTTTTCCCATTTCCTTGGCAGTAAACATGCTAATAAGGTCGTTTGCAAGATCCTGCAAGTAGCAGCAAAGCTTAAATAATCACATTTACAAATTTGTTGTTGTTCAGACCAGAAGAACTAAGTCAAATATTTACCAAAGACGGTGTGGTTGTACGGTTCCAAAAAGAGTGGTAGAAGGGCAACTTGTTCAATTGGTCAGTTGCAGCTTTGACCAAACGAGGCTCACTACCACCTGAAAATAGTGTGAATCATATACATATATATGGGAAAGCTCTATTTTGCAATCTTTGTTACGCCCTCTGTGATAATGTAAGGCCATCATTTAAAAAATCTACCTTTAATCAATAACTTACATACAAATTGATAGTGGATTGATATGTAAATGTGTTTTATATGGCAGGAATTTTGTAAGTACAAAGAAAGTATTATGGAAGAAATTTGTGCTCAAAGTCAAACAATAGATTACTAGAATGCATGTGCACATATACATACAAAGAGAAACAACAAAGAGTGTGTAGAATTCCTACTTTTCTGTTTTCCGTAATTTCTAATGGTTGGGGGTGCATAGGTTGACAGCTAGTGGAAAACAGTGCAAATTAAACACTCACATTTCAATTATTCTTTGATAAGATGGTATCATGAATATACCATCTGAAAATAAAGTTCACCAGTCATTTGATTTATATAAAAATGAATCCCATTCAAAAGCTTACACATACCTAAAGCTGTAGAGAACAATCCTGCAAGTGCATCTAGATACCTGTTCCCGTTGACATCATAAACATAACAACCCTGCATATATGATTGCTCCACATATATATTAAGACAGAAGGCAGGGATGCAGTTCAACATTTTTTTTGCGTTAAGCAGTTTAACAGATTAATCAGTGTTTCAAAGAATGCTACCACCTCTGTTCAAAGCCAGAATTATTTAAATTTCACTATTAATATGCAAAAACTAAACAGTCGTCTGTTTTTGAACCCAAAGGTACAGTTACGCTCCAAGGGAAATAAAACGATAGCCATAGCTAGGAGGGAACCTCGGATCTCTCGATAACCAGCGGGTGCGAATTTGTGGTCTGCCATCCAGCAGTGAAAGGTGCCAACATGGAATGCTCCTTAACCCTAACAAAATAAACAAACAAATAAATAAAATATAAAATCAGGAACAGCATGCGAATTATCACTATTATTAGGTAAATGAATAGAAGGATAATGGAGGAAAAATCGAGCAGAAATAATGCACTCTTTACTAGTATTTTTCTAGTCCTGCTACCTGTGTTCTTCAGCAGAGTCGTCTGATGGTGCAGAAAGGGTTGTGCTGAACGATCTGATTGGTGAAGCTGAAGAACAATCTGTATGCCCATGCAAACTTCCCGCAACATTTATTAAACATTTTGCCTGTACTTTAAAAAAGGATCTGTAAGATGAGTTTCTTTCATGAAAATTGGAAGCAGGAGATCTCCTTTTGGAGGGCAAAAATATAAGACCATTACTCTTTATCAAGTTAAAGTGTTAAACCCCCATCCCCAGGTAGCATGTTGGCCTTAGGACAAGGTCAATATGGGACTTTTCCACAGGTAACGGCAGATGACCGACATCGAATTGACCAGAACCACTACGGCGGCGTGATTAAATTGCCGTGCGCAGTACCCGCCGGCCCAGACGGTGCTGTTTACCTGGAGTTATTACATGGAGGTCCTGCCGTCCTAGGTTTCACTCTTTCACTCTTCTTGGGCTTGTCTTCTCCTTTAGTGTTATTGGTACGTGATAGAAAAATAAGACGGGACGGGAGAGAGAAGAAGGATACCAAACGGAAGGTGTGGCTACTTTTTTTTTAGAAAAGCAGAGACTAAATGATTTTCTGGTTTGTAAAGCGTGCACGAATTAAAGATTTAAATTTTATAATCTTTAACAATTTAGCTAACAATTTTTAACTATATAACAAAAACTTGATACGGTTCAATTTATAATCAAATACTCTTCAATGATTATAAGTTTATAATCATAAATAATATAAGATAAATGAATAATTAAATATAATTTAGAAGATCGTGATAAGTCAAATCATGTCTTATAAAGATAAATGTGCACACACTTTTATGTTTTATTACTTCTTTTTTGCAAGCACACACTTTTATTACTTAACGCACACCTATGTGCACATACACGGATGAAACTTGTAGTAGTACTTATCCTAAAGGAGAGGTGTAAGAGCAAATGCAATAATGGGCTTATAGCCAAGCTAATTAATGTTTTTGCTGATATAGATGAGAGAAAGAAGAGAGAAGAGAGCTTGGCTCTCAAGCCAGTCTCAGTGCAGAGTTTCATCGCACGATTACCTAAATCACAAACTAGGTAACTGTGCCAGATGAGTTTCATGGTGATGAAACTTCTCTCACATCCCATGAAACTCTTCACTCTCTCCTCTGCCACATCAGCACATTAAATGCCATGAAACTCCCATGAAACCCCCACTGAGACTGGTCTCATGCAAGCAACAAGATGATCACGGGCTCCTAAGTAGATGTGGGGCCAGATGAAAGAGAATGTGATAGAGAAGGTAAAAAGTAGTGATGTATAGACAAGTAATAGACCTTGTTGTACGACTTGACTACTAATAGCCAAACACTTGTCTCTACTATTAACCTTGCTCTTGTAACAAACATGCATTTAGTAAATGGGCAATGCCTTTCAGTGTCCAAATAAGCCACTTCTATGCGAAAACAGAGTACCACTTACCCTGAGTAGTGAGTACTATCAAGATATCCTATGGTATCAGTGAAGAAACAGCAATGTCCTTATGATTCACTATATTATTCATATATATGCTTGCAGCTGAGAGATGCAATACAAGCAAAGTGTGCACATATATACCTGGGAGAAAGCGCCTGATCGGAGGAGGTCACGAGAGATCATCATCTTCCCAAGATGAACAAAGAGTTTGCTCTAGCTCTCGCACGAGAAAGCAAGCCTTCTCCGAGAAACGTGAGGGCCGGGGGCTGCATACTTATAGCAGTACCATGTAGCAGCAGAATTGCTAGATCTGGGTGTGTTTAGTTTCCAAAATTCTCTCTCCAAACTTCACTATTCACGTATCATATCAAATCATATCAAATTCCTCTCATCATGCATGGAGCACTAAACGTGGGTAAATAAAAAACTAGTTGCATGGTTTTGATGTACACGACGAGACGAATCTTTTGAGCCTAGTTAGGTCATGGTAGGACAATGTTTACCACAAACAAACAAAAAGTGCTACAGTATCCGATGTGACTTTTATAGCTAGCACGGTATGGTAACATCAAAATTTGTAACAAAACGTGTCAAAAAAAATTGTAACAAAAGATGATGTTCCAAGTAGGGTCTATACTTACAATTACTGTGTGGATATAACACACCATACTCAACGTCTCAACCGATGCAGTTTGCCATGTGTACACTGACTAGTCGTAATATTCATACATTTCCTCAACCAAAAAAAGTTTGTGTCAGAGCTCTCTTTGAATTGAAGTGAAATGGTAGCTAGGCGAGGGTCTTCCAAATTCCAAAATTTTATTACGAATCTTATAAAAGGGGTGAAGCTACAAATCTCATATCAAATCACATCAAATTACTCTTTTCATGCATGGAGCACTAAACGTGTGTAAATAAAAAAAATTAGTTGTATGGTTTTGATGTACACGACGAGACGAATCTTTTGAGCCTAGTTAGGTCATGGTAGGACAATGTTTACCACAAACAAATGAAAAATGTTACAGTATGCTACAGTGTCCGATGTGACATATTCATCAAATTTTTCCTTTCTCTTTGGAACTAAACACACCCTCGGCGAGCGCAGCCTGCACGCAATTACGACCACGTTGCTGTGTCTGTCTGAACGCGCGCGACAGAAAAAACCTCAAACCGTTTTCCTGGACCACATTGACCATTGAGATAATCCCTTTCCTTTCGCAATCATCCAGCAGTTTGTGCCTGAGCAACCTTAATTTTGCTGCTACTTCACATCCTGTGAGCACATGTGACAGAAGGCCACTCCGTCACAACGGATCGATGGGACACTGCATCTGCATGTTCGAAAATATATATTATCACATTTTAACCGTTGCATAGAGATTTTACTGCGGCCAAACAAGTAGGTTGGCCGCCAAACGCGAGAAAATTTTGGAGCCTCTGACCTCTGAATACCTAATAACTTAGCCTCGAAAGGCTGCTAGCTAGAACGGTTTCTGCTGAGGATATATATGATAGGTGTAAACGTACCTCATCAAGTTCACTTTGTGTTAATTTCGCGTTTCGTGTTTACATTCGGCGCACTACGATGTTGAACGGTGCTGCCACGTGTACGTGTGGATGTGCCAAGCATTCGGCGGTTTGATTTCTCGCTGCACGCAAGACATTCCGTGGATGATTTTGTTTTGTTATCAATATCATGGTCCATGTGTCGATCGAACGAATGGCGATGCGCGCGGCGGTGCTAAACCGAAGAAAGTGCTGCTGTGTACCGTAGCATTTGCATACCTCCAAGCCAAGATCTCCACGAAAGTACACACAGTAGTATTACCTTGCAATGAATCTTCTTTTTTCGCACGTGGATCGGATTAATAAGAAGTTGAAGCCAAATCTGTTACTACATGTAGAAATTATATGTCAAAACACTTCAGGATAAGATGTTTGGTGTCGGACGAAGGGAACCCTTGGTTGCCGACCACCCCACGCCAAACTTGTAGTTGCCACAACAAGGCTAAATTTTACATTCTTTCTTTTGCCACATCAACATATTTAATACCATGAAATTTCTATGAAACCTTTATCGAGACTGGTGGCCTAAGTCCAGTCTCAGTGGGGGTTTTCTGAATGTTTCATGACATTAAATATGTTGATGTGCAGAGAAGAGAGGGTGAAGAGTTTTATAGGATGTGAGAGAAGTTTTATCACTATAAAACTTACTAGTACAGTTACTAGTTTATGGTCCAAACGCTTCGCTTTTGAGCGGTTGTCCAGTAGAAATTGACGCTGAAAATGTGGCGCCGGATTTTCACGCCACAAACGTGGCGGTGGCCGTATCCGGACAGCCCACCGATTTCCCTGCAGCCTACAGCCCGGCCCACTCTAGCACTGATTGCCCAGCCCACTCCAGCATTCGTCAAGAGGCTGCTTCAGTGCTGCCTGCTGGCTCGCAATGGGCTGGCTGGACAGCAGCTAGCAGAGGGGGGCAACGGCCCATCTGTTGTTGCTTTTCTCACTTTTGCCCTGCACAGCACAGCACTCTGATACACCCTTGGCCGCCGGCGATGAGCCGTCGACGTGAAAGACACCCAAGAAAATCGAATTCGAGGACAGGGATAGGGCGGAGCCCTGTTTCCCCGATGAACTTTCAGTTCGAGTTTCAGATTCAGAATAGTTGTTCACCCATACACGACTCAGCTCTTAACGCTGGCCAACCCACCCTGCCGCTCGGGCCCACTTGTCATACATTGCACTATTACATTCTACTGTCTATTACATAGCGAAAACGTAAACACCGATGTCCGTCTCTCTTACGTCTTCAATCCTTGCCGGTTGTGACACACTCGTCAAATTCCTCACTCGCGCGGCTTTTCTGATGCCAATAGGGGGTGCCCTTGATGCAGTAAGTGTTCTATGTTTATGCCAAAACTGACATAAACCCTACGTGCTGCTGAGAACCAACCAATGAAGAATGCCGTTTGGTTTTCTCGTCTTCGTGGGAGTATATATGAAGCATCGTTTTTCATCATATACCTACCTGATGAGTGATGAGATTATAAACATACAACCCTTGTTACGTCAGCTGCTCACTCCACCTACTGTGAAGTGTGAATAATGCAGTCAGTCCTCCGCAAGTCTTCCAGTGAGATTCAACTCCGATCCGCGGACAGTCCTGTAGTGGCCACATGATTGTGAACGTCATAGCATGCGTCCTAGACCATGCCTGCACCTGCACTTGAGCTTACAAAGCCAAGAGGAACAATGATACAGAATAATTAAAAAAGAGTAAAGTATACGGCCGGTCCCTAAACTATCGTGGGTCTGTCATCTCGGTCCCTAAACTCTCAAATTGATCATTTAAGTCCTCAAACTTGTTTGGCTGTGTCATTTCGATCCCTAAATTTACAAATCATCCGTTCAAGTTCTCAAACTTGTTCGGTTGTATCACATCGGTCCTCAAACTTGGTTTTAAATCTCATCTGTACCAACAAAAGGTGATCTAAAAACTTTATATAAAAAAATAATTCATACTTTTTTCATACGAACTCGTATGAAGACAAACTTTATATTAAAATTGTAGTCCTGAATGCGATCTACAACCTTGTAGTTGAATTTTTTTTATTTGAAGTCGTTTAATGTCCTAAAATTTAATTTTATTTTTAAATTTCAAATGATATAAATATACAACAATATTTTGGCACCTAAACAGTTTAACATTCAAAAACTTTTCAATTACAAAGTTATAGATCGCGTTGAGGGCTACAATTTTGATATAAAGTTTGTCTTCATTCGAGTTCGTATGAAAAAAGTATGAATTATTTTTTGATATAAAGTTTTTAGTCCATCCTGTGTTGGCCCAGATGAGATTCAAAACCAAGTTTAAGGACCGATGTGATACAACCGAACAAGTTTGAGAACTTGAACGGATGATTTGCAAGTTTAGGGACCGAAATGACACAGCCGAACAAGTTTGAGGACCTAAACGGTCAATTTGAGAGTTTAGGGACCGCGATGACACACCCACGATAGTTTAGGAACCGACCATACACTTTACTCATTAAAAAATGATACAGAATCCATTGGTGTAGGAGTGGTGGTTGACTTTCAGATACAATAATATATAATGCACGCTCCAGTCTTCATGGAGTACGTCTTCACTAATACCACATATTTAAGTACAGTTTACGAAATTATTAGCCGTCTGAACTCTGAACCAATTAAATATCATCCATGTTCATCAATCAACATGGACTCTCATTATCCACCAAAAAAATAGCATTTCGTGAAGATGCTTATTTAGTTTGTGCTACTACTACTTTGGATTTAATCATCTATAAATCTTATATACATTCCTCGCATAAAAAAATCTGTATACCTTATAAAATAGTGAGATAGCCATCTGCTTCACTGCAGAGATACTAAGGCGGTGTTTAGATGCAGATTCCGGCCACCCAATTCGGGACTGCCGGCTGACGCGCAGGTGTGATGCGCGTCAGTCAGACACTGTAGCATTTCGTTTATATGTGCGAAAAATTGTCTAAAAATTTATTAATTAGACTTAAAATGTTCGTCTCGTAGAGTATAATAAAACTGTGCAATTAGTTTTTTATTTCATCTATATTTGGTACTCCATGCATGTTATGATATTTTGATGTGATGGAGAATCTTCTTTTTGCATAATAAATTTGGGAGTAACTTTTTGGAACTAAACAGGGCCTAAGTTACATGACTTCTTCACAAAGCACATAACTATTCAGTTGACTTTTTGCAGAGCACATATACTTGTCCAGAAACTAATATAGATTACAAGTGCCTGGATTTTTTTTTGATAGATTGGGTGCAGTTCCTGGATTTGAACTTGGTATTTGGCATCACCATTCATGACCAAACTAACACCCACATTACCGGCAAGGGCATGTTATCTGTATGGGCCTGGCCAATAACACATCTCCCATTCCCACAATAGTTCTCTCCAAAAATGAACAAGGTTGCAGGGATGGTCATAGCTCCAGCTATTCGTTTCTTTCCATATTCTCCCGGAGGCCAGCAGCGGCTAGAGAATTGAGAACTTGTTTGGGAACTCGGGGAGTCAGGGCTCACATATAAGGCGATCCACTACCATGACTCAAAAATGTGGTTGGATGTCACTTGTCAGTGTACACCTGCATATGACTCGAAAGATGCTGCCTAGCAAAACACCACTCTGCAGAATGCAACGACACAAGATGAAGAGCCGGGGGCAACTCATGAGCAATTGCGTGTAGATGAGGCAAATGTGGCTGCCCTTCCACCCTGGGCTGTGACTCGGCCGACAGCCCTTCCACCCCGGCATTACGTCTGCCTCATTCTGTTGATCTGTTGGTATCTGTGGAAGCACCGCAACGATAGCAGAGACTTGGTGTAGCTTCTTCCCATCCATGTAAACACCTAGTAGTATGATCACCCCCCATCTCCCCTCCCTCCTCATTCCTCAAAATGCTGAAACTATGAGATGTAATTGTCTTTGGCTTTCTTGAAGGCCATGAATGAAATTCAGGTAAAAAAAATGTGGGTGCCCTTAGATTGAAAGGGCGTATCACATTCCTCTAGCTCTCATTCTTCACACATGTCCTCGTCCTGAAGGCACGCTCAAGGGAGCAAGTGTCTTGTTGGAGTCTGATTGTAATCCTGTCCAAAAATTAATGGAAGGCAACTTTGAATGTTCCAATTTGTCCAGCTGGACTGAATGTTCCGATGGCTGTGGGCAGTCCACGCAAGCGAACGGTTAATGGAAGTTTGGAACAGGACAGTTGGCCGAGAACGATAGATGCCCTGCTTGTATATTGGTAAACCTTAAACACCTGGCGAAGATCCGCAGTCTTGTATGAATTGCGAATACCAGCTATCGGACAACTGCTCTACCCTTTTCGTCTCAAGAGACATCATGTGGCCGATTGACTGTAGTTTTCATTTTATGTTGTTGCTTTGTGTCTTTGATTTAGAAAATATTCACCCGTATAAAAAAGCTACACATAAGGATGTATTATCCATCTGTTGACACAAGGATGCGACAACACACTCGAGATTGCAGCACGGCCGTCACCACGGCCAACACCCAGCCTCCCTCAGGCAAACCGGTCTGACCGCTTTCTGACAGGAGGTCGTGAAGACCTAGAAACTCAAGCTCGGGAGGGACCCCGTCGGAGCTCAAGCAATCTAGGGTTGCTCTAGGGTCGGCAGGCCACCTAGAACGCCTTAGTACGTCGCGGAGACGAGCAAATGACAACAATTAGGGTTGGAAAAGTGTTTAGGGTTTGGAGATAAAAAGTAAGGAACAATTGTGTTTGATTCGATTGGAATAACTCTCAATCGGCCTGAGCCTTCATATATATAGGCCGGGGAAGTCGTACCCCTTCCAATTCGGTTACAATATGGGATAAAACTCGGAATCCTAATCCTACCCAAATTACAACTCCAAACCGGTCCAAACCGGTCTGACCGGTCCGGTGCCGAACCGGTCAGCCCGATTTCCCTCGGCTAATGCCAATTTTGACTATCAACACATGCCCCCCTGTCTTTTTAGTGAGCTTGCCAACTAAAAAGCATGTATCTAGACAATTACAACTCAGTAGCCAAAATTTATACTAAGGGCGATATCAAAAAATCTATCGGCCATTTAATCTTCATGCATCTTGCCACACGCTTGGGAAATATTTCTTCAAATATCTTCCGTTGATAGCTTTAGGTAAACGATCCCCTTGCAATGTCTCCAGCATATAAGAATTCCCAAATATGACTTTGACAACTCTATACGGCCCCTCCCAACTTGGCGACCATTTACCGAACTTGTTGCTCTTCGTTCCAATAGGCAAAATTGTCTTCCAAACAAGCTCTCCAATCTGAAAATATTTCCCTCGCACCTTCTTGTTGTAAGCTTTAGCAACCCGAAGCTTATCTTTCTCAATTTCTTTGAAAGCTTTTAATCGCTTGTCGATGACTTCATCGATATTGTCCATCATTAAGTTATAATAATCAACAGCATCAAGGTCATTTTGTTTAGCCAATCTATAAGCGTCCTGATTCACCTCAACAGGTAAAACGGCCTCTTGACCATACACAAGCTCAAAAAGAGTAACTTTAGTAGCACCATGCCTAGATATACGATGAGCCCATAATGCCTCAGATAAAACTTCATGCCATCACTTAGGATTATCTGCTATCTTTTTCTTGATTAACTTGATCAAAGTTTTATTACTTGACTCGGCTTGTCCATTAGCCTGAGCGTAATATGGAGATGAATTGAGCAACTTAATTCTATAGGATTCGGCGAATTCACGTACCTCCTTAGCAAACATAAACGAAGTACCTTGATCCGTAGTCAAAGTTTGAGGAATACCGAATCTATGAATAATCTTTTGTGTAATAAACTCAATTACCTCTCTATGTGTCATATTCTTCAAAGGAATTGCTTCGGTCCACTTAGTAAAATAATCCGTAGCAACCAACACGAAACGATGTCCTTTCGATGATGGAGGATTAACTTGTCCAATAAAATCCAATCCCCAACCTCGGAACGGCCACGGCTTAATAATAGGATGCATCAACGCAGCAGGAACAAATTGCAAATTACCAAACTTCTGACATTCCTCACATCCTTTGTAATACTTAAAACAATCTGCCGTCATAGTAGGCCAATAAAAACCGGCTCGTCTAAGTAACCACTTCATCTTTGGAGCCGATTGATGTGTACCACAAATACCTTCATGAACCTCTCCCATGGAAATTTTGGCCTGATCCGAGTCTGAACACTTCAAAAGCAAATCTTCGACGGTTCGACGATAAAGTTTATCATCAAGCAATATATATTTAAATGATAATCGCCGAATATTTCTTTCTGCACCACAACCAGGGTCTTTCAAATAAGTAATAATAGGCATTCTCCAGTCCTGATCTTTAAACTTGGAGTCATTAACATCATCCAAGACTTTCTTGCCGCTGTCAGGGGACAAAGCGGTCAGACCGGTTTCCAAACCGGTCAGACCGGTTCTGGCGGTCAGACCGGTTTGTAAAACCGGTTGGACCGGTTCGTCTAGAACCTGAATCTCGGCTTTTGATTGCATCGGTTTTTGAAGGTAGAAATACTTCTTTGCAACAATATAACCAGATCCTTAGCATCAATCTCTTGGGTCAAAACAGCTCCAATGACTCTATCTTCGGCTACCACATAAAGTCTGAAAGGAACTCCTCTCTTAGGCGCCCTAAGCAACGGTGGTGAAGACAAGTACTCTTTGATTTTCTCAAAAGCCTCTTGCTGTTTTGCCCCCCAGGTATTTCCAATCCAAATAGAAGGGCTTCATATTCAACTTGATTATTGGTACACTTTTCTTCTAATCGGTTTGAAAACTCAAAAACGACACCACTTGGAGAGAACAAAACAGCACCAATTCCTTGCCCATCATTGCAAACCGATCCATCAAAGTACAATTTCCATGGTGTACAAGCAACATAACCGACGTCGAATTCACAAGTATCATCAATCCGATGTTCAACAATAAAATCAGCTACAATTTGGCCTTTCATTGATTTTAAAGGTTCACAAGCCAAATCATACATGCGGTGGGGGTGTTTTGTGTCGTTGAAGGTGGAGGGATCAACTTCTATGCCGTTCTCATGAATAACAAACCCAAGAAACTTCCCAGCCGAAACACCAAAAGCACATTTGAGTGGATTCATCTTCAAACCATACCGTCGCATCCTCTCAAGAGCAAGTTTTAAATCGGCTAAATGAGTGGATTCATCTTCAAACCATACTGTCTATGCCATTCTCACGAAACACCAAAAGCACATTTGAGTGGATTCATCTTCAAACCATACCGTCGCATCCTCTCAACAGCAAGTTTTAAATCGGCTAAATGAGAATCCAAGCCATCCGATTTAACTACAATATCATCAATATAAACTTCCACAATCACACCAAGTAAATCATGAAAGATTAAATTCATAGCCCTTTGATAAGTTGCACCAGTATTCTTCAATCCAAAAGTCATAACCACCCACTCAAATAAACCAATAAACCCCGGACATTGAAAGGCCGTTTTGTGCATATCCTCTTCGGCCATGAAGATTTGATTATATCCAGCATTACCATCAAGGAAACTAACAACACGATGCACAGAAGCTTCATTGATTAAGACATCGGCTATAGACATAGAATATGAATCTTTCGGAGTAGCTTTGTTAAGATCCCTAAAATCAATGCAAACTCTAAGCTTTCCCGAATCTTTCTTTTCAACGGGAACAATATTAGAAATCCACTCCGCATAACGACAAGTCCGAATAAAACCAGCATCTAACAAATGATTAACTTCTTCTTTTATTCGGTCATAAATAGCGGGATTAAAACGTCTAACTGATTGTTTAAAAGGTCTAAAACCGGCTTTTATTGGTAAACGATGCTCAACTAGATCACGACTCAAACCGGACATCTCACGGTACTCCCAAGCAAAACAATCGACATACTCCTTCAACAAATTTATTAACTCGGCTTTAAACTCAGCCGATAAATTTTTGTTTACAAAAGTTGGCCTAGGAATAGTACCATCACCAATATCTATTTTTTCTAAAGGGTCGGCTGATGTAAAACCTTGACCCAGCTTATCCATATCACCCAGATATTCAATGGCTTCAAATGTACCTTCTGTTTTTTCTCGAAAATGATCAATTCGCTCTTGAAGCCACTGTCCCGACGTAAACCGGTCTGACCGGTTCCTAGAAGCGATCTGACCGGTTTGGCTCGACTGACACTGTTCAGTCCTAAACCGGTCTGACCGGTTTCTGGAAGCGGTCTGACCGGTTTGTCTCTGTTGATTTGTTTGCTCCATCAATTACAGCAAGTAATTCAACCGATTTTCCATCAGATTTAATGTAACAGGAACAAAACCATCCTTAGTGCAACTGATTAGCTCATAATCGGTCAAATCTAAGCCCAACAAACACTTAATATTATCATTTGCACTAATAGAATCAGAATCGGCCGTTGCAATAAAGAAAGAAGTATCACCATGTACAACTTCAACTTCATCGCCGATCCACTGAATAAGATATTGATGCAAGGTAGAAGCTACGCATTGATTTGCATGAATCCAATCACGCCCAAGAATTAAACTAAAGTTACCTTGCACTTCTGAGATGAAGAAAGCTGTAGCAATAGTCTTGCTTCCAATGGTCAACTCCATAGAAGCCACACCTTTGGCGCCAATAGGATCACCGCCACCGACTCCACTGACCGTCATGTTCGTCTTGATCAATTCTTCGTCTTTTCCGTCAACAACATCAAGGTCATTTTGTTTAGCTAGTCTATAAGCATCCAAATTCACCTCAACAGGTAAAACGGCCTCTTGACCATACACAAGCTCAAAAGGAGTAACTTTAGTAGCACCATGTCTAGATATACGATGAGCCCATAATGCTTCAGATAAAACTTCATGCCATCTCTTAGGACTTGCTTCTATCTTTTTCTTGATTAATTTGATCAAAACTTTATTACTTGACTCGGCTTGACCATTAGCCTGAGCATAATATGGAGATGAATTGAGCAACTTTATTCTATAGGAATGCTCTAATGCTGTATATATCCACATTCTGCAGAACTCAAAACAACCACACTTGTGACT